>JAPMOB010228070.1:0-10191 GCA_029875015.1 Lepomis gibbosus
CACAACCTCGCCTTGGCGGGTTCGAAAGTCGTCCCTAGGATCATTGTTGAAGTTTCCACACAGGCCACATGTTGCATTCTTGTAAGTGTACGGCACACTGATCCGGACATAATGGTAGCCATCGTAGGATACCTCTAGGCCAAAGTTGGTACTGATAATAGTAGAAAAACCTGATTGATAAACCTGGACGGTACCATTGTTGAGATAGATCGGAGTGGCTGCAAAGTCTCCATTAACCTGTAAGCACAACAGTGAGCAAAGATATAGTAAAAATATGAACAAAAAATTATTACTGTAAGTAGAGACTTAGTCCTTATTGCTAACCTTAGCCTCACCAAGACGTCCCTTGACAAGCTCAATGGTTTCATTATAGACATACACTTTGACCAGTCGTGTCCAAGAGACTCTAGTGCTGCCCCGGTGTTCGTTCTTGCCCTCTACTCGATAGTAGGGCAGCCCTTGACCACATTGCTCAGAGAGAACATATGTGCAGGTGCCCTGAAAGTGAAACACTTTACCATCAAAGGTATAGTAATGTGGATCACCACTTATGGTGCAGGTGCTTCTCTGCACTGTCTGGCAGGAGAACTGAAAGGCACTTGGTTGGCAGATTTGGGAAAAGGAGCAAGGTTGGCTCTGACACTGAAGGCCTGCTGACGAACAGGTGCACTTCTGTGCACAGGTACTGTCGCTCCAGAATGAGTCACCCTGCTGCACAGGTTCACCTTGAAAAGAATCAAAGGAAAAGGCATAGACTTGAATGTGCTGACACCATTACATTTAAACCATTTATGGCATGCTATTACAAACATCTGTGCACTGTGCACACTAAGGGATAGTTCAGTATAAATTACAAAAACAACTCAGATAATCGCATTCATTATAGTAGAATGTACCCACTGTTTAGTGCACAATACACTTAACTGTGAGTAGAGTCCAATGCATAGTTTATTAGTATGTCAAGAATAAGTCAGGATATACTGTTAGTATATGGTTGGGAAGTGGTTATCACAGAGTAAAGTTAAGCAAGCCTGACCACAGGTCATCCTGTAGGTCATGTTAGGATTGGGGTTTTGTTTGTTTGCGTAAACTAAAGCTTCAGACTCAGTGGGATTCTTTGGAAATGGAATTTATCATAACGTTTTTCTGTATCTTTTCCTCTCTATGACTCTGCCAATCACCTGTGTAGCAAGTTGACACACAATGCCTACTTGAAAGCTACAAGGTAGAGAGAGCATGCCATGTGATTCTGTGTTAGTGTAATTACTGCTGCTGCCAGATGAGTTATTTTCATTTGTGAGAAAGCCATTCTCTCAGTCCAAAGCTGTTAACACAGAGAACACCTAATGAGTCAAAATTATAACCTCTGGTCTTGGGTTTGGGTCTCTAATTGGGCAGTACCAGACAGTTGCAGTTGGGTCTGAAAGGCGTTGGTTTGAGTTACGGTCATGATTTTAGGCGTCTGTACACACCACTGTAAGGCATAGTAGTGATGTTGTCCCAGAAGAAGCACGATAGTGATCACCCTCTCTATCTGATCTTACCATTGTAAGTGCAGCCTCTTAATCCGTGGTCTGTCCGGAAGGCCCAGCGACCGGGTACATTGACGTTGCTGCTCAGGCGGAAATTTGAGTTACTGCCTGTTGCAGTGCTGGAGAATGATCCAGGGATGGTGAAATGGTGAGTGGAACTGATTGTGTCATATCCTGCCTGAAATACAAGTAATGAAAACAAAATAAATGTAATTTCAATAAGTGAGAGTGTGTACTAGTGTGTAGGCTATTTAAAAAGTTGTCAATTTTGTTATCATATTTAGTCATATCCGCAAAATATATATATCATAACTGTACATCTGACCTGCACATTCTTAGTTGTGGAGGCTATTATCCCATAGTTCATCAGCACAAATGAGTACTGGCTGCCAGAGATCAACACGGCTTGGACAGTTGTGCGCTGGAAAAAAGGAATTCATCATCATATGTACTGCTATTCCTGTACTCTACTGTGTATTTCAGAAGCATTGTCACAATGTACTCTGGACGTTCATAACACAACACACAATTAATTATTCAAACAAAATGTACTTTAAGGACATTGTTTTTTGCTTTAAAGCTTTATGTATTTCATTGTATTTTCACCATTCAGGAGGTAACTTTTTGGCTGACACTGGATTAAGTTGACTTACTGTTCCTGAATTTGGATAGTAGGCCACTTCATACCATGTTGCAACAAAGACCCAGTTGGCATTGAAGTTCAAGTTTGGAAAGTAGCCATTAATGTCCTGTGTCGCTTGTTGGAGGACACTGCCACTGGTGTATTGGTTGTAGTTGACCTGACCAATTTGCCTGTTGTCTAGATCTGTCCAGAATGGAGCAATGAAGTCTCTGGGTCCATGTAGTGGGAACCTTTGAGGTGAATGTGCACTTAGTGGATTGTCAAATGTCAAGTGTCCATTGTGGTTAACCTAAAAATAAATGAGTAGACATAATAGTTTTTAATAATACTTGACATCAGCTACAGATTTAGTACATTGTATGATATATTGTCATATTTCATATTGCAGTTTTACAAAATGTGATTGATGATTAATATTTTTTCAATCCATTTGTATTGGAAGTGATTTTTAATCAGTGGTGGGAAATTAAATTTAACTGCAAAATATATTCATGGTCTACATAAAATATTTACATTATTTTGAGAAAGCTAATTTTGCATACATAAATCTGATTATATGTCCGTCCAAAATAGACAAATGGTCGTTGCAGGTTAATCCGTGGAGAACTTCCATCATCTGATCGAGAGCTTGCGGTTCCAGATATTGGGTAGAGGGGTCCTAGGAAGCATGGGTAGACCACAAACAAATTAACACAGATATTGTAAATTGGTCTAGAATATGGCTATAGGCAATAGTCAGTATTCTACAGACTTGGTATCCACAGTGTGTATTGCGTTTCCAGGAAAAGGGAAAGCATTACTGTAAATCAAGCCTTTTTAAATCAGTTTCAACAAAAGATTAACATGAATAACTTTCAAGAAGATAGAACTGAATTATCATAGAATTAATCTTTACACAGGACATGTTTGAATGACTGTATGACTGACAGTAGGAACTGATGACAATGAAATGGCAGCAATGTAAATAGATAGTGAACTTACTCACAACCTGAGGAGTCACCACATCTGTAAATGAAACAAACAAGACAGATCAAAGGAGCAGAAAATGTACATTATTTTTTAGAAACAAACAAGATTTAATTTCTTAAAACAATCCAACAATAATAATATATAATATAATGATGAGTTAGAATTTAAAATAAACTAAACCAAAATATAAAAAATACTAATACAATGCATTCAATTACTTACTTATCATCCCTAAAAGCAGCGCAAACACGATTTGACTTGCCATTCTGTCAGGCTCCCAAATCAAATCTGCAAACAAAAACAATTTAATGTACCATATCAAAGTATTATGTTGTTGTGGAGTTAATTATAGCAAGCACTGAATGTTTCTTATGCTAACATAAAAAAAACCATTTTGACTTATTTAAATTACTCACCTGTTCATATATGCTGTCTGTTTCCCTCTCATCTCATATGAGACTGCAGGGCTGAAACGAGGCTTTATATAGTAAAAGCTGGCACAGTACCATAAACCTGATTTACTAGTTATGGAAGTACACATTTGTTTATCATTCAGTAACCAAAAAAATTACTTTAATAGTAATGATAATTATTAAACCATGTCAAGCATAAACATAGGAGGCTGTAATCTAATCTAATGTGTCTAATACTCCACCAAATACTTGAGCCATTAAATTCTGTCAACAAGATACGGTATTTCTCAATGCCAATTTACAGTATGGTAAAATGACGACACTCAATAATGAGGTTATTAGCCTTGGAGACTTTTACTGCCATTGAAATTGGAAACATTGCTGTCTAATGATTCACTGCTGAAACTCAGTAAATCATTCTCAAAATATTAGCAATGGGAAATACACTCTTTCTGTGGTAAGACTATACGACAAATTGTTCTATTTAGCTTTTCCGTGTTTTCAGATTTTCAGCAAAATAAATCAGCCTTTACAGATTTGAAACTGAAAGTTTGTCTTAAGCAAGTTTCTGTCTGCCTTTAGATCATTTCAAGCCTTGAAATGTGACAAAGTCTGGCATATCAGGTAAAAAGGTTTTCAAGGTTTCAGTTGCCCTTGACCTCAACTTTTGTTAGATTGCAGGAAACATAGGTCTGTCCTCTCTGTTAAGCATGTTTGTAATTATATTAGAGATTTCAGTACGTTATAGGAAGGTACACTAAAACACACCATGGCAAGGTACATTGTAAAGTATTTGTTCTTCTATTATTTCTTCCTGTACAAAAAAAGACACAATAACTAACTTTTAAACTAAGAATTCAAGAATTCTGACCAAAGCTGATCCAAATCCTTTCTTTTTTATACTCTGCTGTGTTTTATCCACTTCAACCTGCTATTTAGAAGGCTACAGCTGATATTTAAATGTGACACACATAATCAACATTCAGATAAATACAAACATTTAATCTCACTCTGTGTCAGCACATACAAATATTGAAGTACTCAGATCTGGATCTCTAAGTTAAACATCTTAGTGGTCAGAAGTCTGAGCAAAGACCGTAAGTCTGAAACTTTGTGTGACAAGTGTAACAAGTTATTTCTCTAATTAAATAAATTCCAAATAAACAAAACAATTCACTTTCCCAATTTGTTGAATAGGGATGGTGTCAAGCTGATTAAAAAATATTAACTGAAAAAGGCAACTGCATATGTGTGCTCTGTGTTTACGTGCAAAATGACCGTGTTCTTTTTGAGGATGTGTGATTGCCTGACATGGAAACCTAATTGTGGCCTTTAACGACATGTTCGATGGCCTTGTTAAACTGGCAAGCGCTATTGTAAATAATATGACTCATGTTTTTATCGTTTTATTTTTATGGTCTTATTGTTTTCACTGTTTTTATGGTCTTTGTCATCATCATAGTCTTTGTTAAACTAGTTTACCGTTTTTACGATACTCTACTTAAATGTTTTGTAAGACGTTTGATGTGGTGGTAAGTAGTTACCGAGCAGTAAAGATTACCTTGATATGACCTGAATATTTAGCCACAAACAGTTCTTTGTCGTGCAGGAAGAAAAGCAGAAACCCAACTAGAGTAGATAAAAAGGGGATTTTAGAGCATAGTGTTATCATAAGCCGAGCCTTGTTTTGTTCTCAAAGATACAACTTATTTCCTGAAAGAAAAGAGTCCTTAGGTTATTAACATTACACTGTTCCCACAAGCAATCCTCAATGTCAGTCGATAAAAATTAATGTTATATTAAGAGAATGCAACAAACTAAATAATGAAATTATGGTTTGTATTCTTGATCAGGAAACAATTAAAATATATTGTTCAGCAAATATTAACAAATTAAATGGGATTGAGATGTGAAGTTAGGTAATTAAAGCGTAACAATGAGGAAGAATTTATACAGTAGGTATTTTTTAACTAACGGGTACCTATTCTGTTATTACCGGTTATGATCATTACTGAGCAACAAAGCTTGACGTTTGGGAGAAGATAGGGTAAAAAGTCGAATGCAGCATTTTTTTAAATTTATTATTATTAATTATCATGTACTACTAACTTACACAGTTTTTGTTAAACTAGTTTACTGTTTTTACGATATTCTACTTAAATGTTTTGTAAGACCTTTGATGTGGTGGTAAGTAGTTACCAAGCAGTAAAGATTACCTTGACATGACCTGAATATTTAGCCACAAACAGTTCTTTGTCGTGCAGGAACAAAAGCTGAAACCCAACTAGAGTAGATAAAAAGGGGGTTTTATAGCATAGTGTTATCATAAGCCGAGCCTTGTTTTGTTCTCAAAGATACAACTTATTTCCTAAAGGAAAGAGTCCTTAGGTTATAAACATTACACTGTTCCCACAAGCAATCCTCAATATAAGTCCATAAAAATTAAGAGAATGTAACAAACTGAATAATGCAAAGATGGTTTGCATCTTGATCAGCTAACCTTAAATTAAATGAAACTGAGATGTGAAGTTAGGTAATTAAAGCGTAACAATGTAGGAAAGGAAGAATTTATACTGTAGGTATTTTTTAACTAATGGGTACCTATTCTGTTATTACCGGGTATGATCATTACTGAGCAAAAAAGCTTGACATTTGGGGGAAGATAGCTCACTAGCGCCCCCTACAGAGCAGCCCCCGGACAAAATTTCCCCTACGTGTACAAAATTTCTGTAGTACGTGTATCATGTCCAGACGCACAAAAAAGCCTCTTGGAGCCTTTGCCTAAAACCAACAGGAAGTCAGCCATTTTGGATTTAATGGTCATTTTTGGCGATTAATAGACTTTGTACTTTAACTCCTCCGAGGGATTTAGTCCGAACGACTTCAGATTTCTGCTGTGCCTTCTAAAGGCATGTCCGTGGCATGGCATCAAAAATCGATGACTCGCCATGAAAGAGAAAGTTGTTATAACTTCAGTGTGCATGCTCAGATCTGCACAAAACTTTGCATGAAGGATGAAAATGTCCCACCCTGAACACATCCATACGCCAACAAACACACAATGTCATAGTGCCACCTGCTGGTAACAACAAATGACACATTTTATGCTATGATGGACTACTCCTAGCAGGTTGGCCATATCAACTTCAAAAGTGTCCCAGAAAATCCTTAACACATTGACAATTGTAAAGTTGTGAAACTTGTGAGTTTTCGGTAAACGTCGTGGTGGTGGCGTGGCGGCGAAGTGCCATGCTTCGCCATAACACAGGAAATTGTTGTAACTTTACTGTACATGCTCAGATCTGTATGAAATTTTACATGTTTAATAACAGTCCCACTGCTACAGGAAGTGACCTCTAACGAAGCAGCCCCCGCCGCACTTGTATCATGTCCAGACGTACCAAAAAGCCTGTTGGAGCAACACCCTAAACTCAACAGGAAGTCGGCCATTTTGAATTTTATGGCAATTTTTGGATGATTTACGGAGTCCTCTTTGGGATTTAGTCCGTTCAGTTTTCTGCTGTGCCTTCTAAAGGCATTGACAATGAAAAGTTGTGCTATCTGTGCGTTTTCGTCAATGGGCGTGTCCGTGGCGTCAAAGATCAACTCTTTGCCATGACACAGGAAGTTGTTGTAACTTCGGTGTACATGCTCACATCTGAATAAAACTTTACGTGCTTGATAACCTACCCCGAACACATCTACACTGCAATATTAATTTATATTCATAGCGCCAAGCACTCTGTAGCGCCACAAAGGGGGCACAGGAAATGATGCATAACACCTTCATGCGGCGTCCAAAGCGCGTAGCAAATTCACAGCCGCACCGGCAGAGCTCCAGAACATGCAACACGGCCGCCTCATGCCCCTGCACGCTACATGTGCGAGGGCCCGCCCAATGCTGCTTGCAGCTTTAATTTTTATTTATTATCATTAATTATCATGTGCTACTACCTTACACTGGAGGGGTACAGATAAGGCAATTAGAACTTGATGGATTTTATTTCCTGTCACAGTGGAAATGTCATGAACAGCAAAGGACACTAACACTACACACGATTGCCTAAGACACTTCATCTAACAGGAAGTGACTTGCTTTCCTTTTCAAAACACAACCAATCAAAACGCTACACTTATTCACCAGGTTACACAGCCACTCCTCACATGTGCAAACACTAATTGGTTTACTGATCACTAACCAATCACTGCTTCAGTATAGGCCTATAAACAGGTCAAAGGTCAGATTACCTGTTTTCAACAATGGATGCAACAATGGACAGAGAGCAAGGGGAGTAGGAGGGAGAGGCAGGGGACGACAACAAGGACAAGTTGAAAGAGGAAGGGTTGGAAGAAGATGAAGAGGAGGAGAAGAGGACGAGGGAAAAGAAGAGAAGGATGAAGATCAGGGCCACACTTTTTGATCAGGTGATCAACCACAGAGAGAAGCTGGACTGAGAGTCCAGCCCAAATTTAGTTGCTTTACGTTGGCATCCATAATTTGAACCTTCAGAAACTAAAACAGGTTGCAACTATCTAATGACATGATATTTCAGCATTACAGTATCGTACTGTAAAATATACTATTACTGCATAGTATTGCATGTGTAGCTCTATGCCATCCATTTACTGGACTGCATGTTATGAATGAGGTTGGGAGTCATGTTGTACTATAATGTATGGTACATTTTTTACAGTAACTATACTGCACACACTCACATTGTTGGATTCTCTACAGAGTGGAAATGGTTGCCCACCCCTACACACACACACATTTGTTGTATAAAAATTATACTTGTTGGTTGGTTTACATATGTTTATGGTTTTCATTTCTTCTATGCTATTACACTATGCTAGTTTTAATGCTTTGTCAAACAAATATTTTCTGTTTTAAAATTGCATTGGTGTTTACAGTGTACTTTTCAACCGCTTCCTCTCAGCAGATTACTTTCACTCTAGAACAAGATTGATATTTCTTAGGTTTAATTGACTTGATGTTATACTGTGATGATTAAGTGTTCCCTTAATTGTTTTGAGCAGTGTATTGACTGTAATATAACACAATGACCAGCACTTTATCATCCATTGAGGAAATTCTAGTCTAGAAAATGCTGAATGAGCTAACTATGCTGAAGAAAATGTATGATGTTAACTTATTGATTGATTGATTCTTCCTCCACATCTGTTTTTTAAGATAAATGTCATGGTCTGTGTTGGCACACATTCATATTTTTAGCGTCCCTGGATTAAAATTGCGGCCTTTATTTGCCCTTTATTTACCCATTGTGAATCGTAGAGCTCCATTGATGATGGCTCGCTTCATCCCCACGTATGCGCTTCCATCAAGTTCAACATACTCCTCCTACTCAAGATGACCAAACTGATTTCATCAGTTTCCCATCTCAGGCTTTAACAACCTAGAGCTCAGGGTTAAGCAGAGTTTGTTAAACCTGCTTTCTGAAACAGGGCCCTGAACTTCCACACAAAAGTTCAAACTTTGTTCTTGGCAACAAATGAGATCAATAATCTGTATATAACGATTCTTTATTTATACAATTAAACAAATACTTCTTATATAAAAGACATTTGAATGATTAAAAAACACCACAAAGAAACTAAGCATACAATGAAACACACACTAAATGTCAAACATCAGAGACAGGAAAGGGCGAATGACTTCAGTTTTAGTATGATGTGCATTGCTTTAACCTGACCACAAATACAAAACCAACTCAGGAACACACACTCTTTTAAAATGTACAGTATGCTGAGTGATTAGCTGAGGATATATATTCCACACTTAAATGACTTAATATATAATTTACGTCTTCATTATTAATAATTATCATAAATGAAATATTGATTTAATGCTAATAAAAATCATTGCAAAAGCCCTGAGCATACAACCGATAAAACCGGTACTAAATGCAAATAGGTAAGCGGACATAATTTCATGAAAACAGAGCCAAATGTGTATTAGATTTTATGCTGCCCTTTAGATAAGAAAAACACCTTCAGATTCCACTTTTTTAGTGGATCACAACAGAGAAAAATAAACATTCAAATAATCATCTAGGCAAAGTGATTAAGCTTCTACTGACCCATTAATATGTTGTGGTATAATATGTTGACAATTATCTGTTTACTGTATGTGTGCCTTTTTTTGAACTCTTTAGGTCAGAACTTTGGCAGTTAGCAAACTAACTAGCAGGGTCACCACAGAGATCAACTGGCCTGAAGCACTGCTTACTTTCATCAGTTTGTCTGCAAGTGAAAAAACAAATTGTGAATAAAATGTATTGATCAAGCTGTATGTCATCTACAAAATTAGGAAATGGTAAAGGAGCTTTACCTCTGCTATCTGGAGTCAGGACCAGTGGTCCTAGTGAGATGGCTGCAGTGTCATGGTAGGAAATGTCCCTCCCAACTCGCCTGTGGTATCCCGGGTAGCAATGCTGCAAAAAACCAATATTTTAGCCTTATGCTGATGCACCTAGAATCTCTCACTACAAACATACACACAAATATGCTAAGTACTTACAGCTGAACAGTTGTTATGTCTCAGAAGACACAGGTGGACCTGACAGTGCAGGTAGATGGATGAAAAGTTGGTAAAGGTGAACATCCTGAAGGAGAA
>JAPMOB010228071.1:0-29230 GCA_029875015.1 Lepomis gibbosus
ATGCATTTCTCCGTAAATTGGCAGACAAAATGTTTCTGTCCACTTCTGAATTCATTCTGCTGCTACCATCATCAGTTACAGCATCAATAAATATTAATGAGCCTGTTCCAGAAGCAGTCATGCACGCCCAAGCCATGACATTACCTCCGCCATGCTTCACAGATGAGCTTGTATGCTTCGGATCATAAGCAATTCCTTTCTTTCTCCACACTTTGGCCTTTCCATCACTTTGGTAGAGATTAATCTTGGTCTCATCAGTCCATAAGATTGTGTTCCAGAACTTTTTCAGCTCATCTCTGTAGTTCTTTGCAAATTTGAACCAAGGATGAAACTATCCAGAGCTACAAGAAACATCTGCCAGTCACATGTTCCAATAGTTTTGCTCACTTGAAAAATGGGTGGGTTCAAACAAAGGGTGATATGTGCTGAGTTGTGAATACCACGAAATGAGAGCTCTTGTCTCATACTCATCTTAGTTCTGAGTCAGACAAACTTGAAGTTCATACAGTTCAAACTTGCACAAAGCCCTAATGTTCACAGACAGGATGTAAAAATTATGTGGCCATTTGCAAATCAACATGATCTTGATCCAAGTTGACTTTGACTAGGCTTTCTTAAAGTTTTTGAAATAATTAAATATAAAATTTCGTGGCGCTGATATGGGGCATTTATATGTATATATATGACAAAGAATATGCTATGGGTAAAAGAATGGATTAGCACACGCAGGTAGCAAGGATTGTCAGAGCTACAGAGAGAGCTGGATGTGAGTAAAAAGTGTTGAAAAAGTAGCTGCCTGCTCTCATTGGCTGGATGTGGATGTCGAGTCGGCTGACAGATATTTGGCATGCTAGATATCTGGCAGATGTCGGCAATGTGTCAGAAATGTTTTGAGGAGCCGTTTTGATGCACTCATAACGACTGGCGACCGCCGATCGACCGCTGAGCTCACCAAGCAGCAAATCGGGCTAAAAATCGTGTAGTGTGAACTAGGCTTTATATTGATAAGTTACTGTAAGTGCCCTTGTATCTGTATCTGTCTAGCTTTGTTGGCTAGCTTGCCACCCAGGTGTCATGCAACATTATGCTGCTGCAGGTAGAAAGCGGCACTAGGGTCGTGCCAGAGCCAGGCAAGCAGGCAACATAACCCGGGCTCGCAGGTAAAAATAAAAGGCTACAAGACGGACGCCGAGCTGACATTCTTTTTGTAGGACTAGTAAGTAAAATTGCCATGTCTTGTCACACATGCTGAATGTTTGGTTGTGTGAGAAAAGTTATGGACTTGCTGGTTTTTGATCATAAGTAATGTTATCACAACAAATGCATGTGTGCAGCTCTCTTTATTTCCAACAGCGGTGAATCAGTGTTATACACTGAAATGTGCCAAATTGCACCAAAACCCAAATCTAACATTGCTTTAGGCAAAAACATGTATTCACACTATGATCTACAACATCAGATGAAGAAACAGCCTTGCTCGAATGTAAACATGCATTATGGGACTTTCTGATTTTTTTTAAGGAAAATAATTACCAAGATTTATATTCCACATACAATGTTGATGCATGTGCACCGGTGATAGCCGTGGCTGAAGGCTTTATATTTATGGGTTGTATGTCCGTATGCACATCCACATTTCCCATTCTTGTGAAAGCGATAGCACAGAAAGAAATTTCTCCAAATTTGGCACAAACATTCACTTGTGCTCGAAGATGAACTGATTAGAATTTGGTGTTCAAAGGTCAAGATCACTGTGACCTCACAAAACACATTTCTGGCCATAACTCAAAAATGAACATGGTAATTATGACAAAATTTCACACAGATTTTTTATGGGTTATGGCATGTTTTACCCAAAAGATCAAAGGTCAACATCACTTTGACATCAAAATGTCCTGGAATAAACACTTTTTTTTTTTGGCCATTATTCAACACCGTAACTCAGGAACAGAAGGGAAGATTGAGAAATGGGTGATACCCAAACTCCACTCTACAGTGTGTTGCATCGAGGAAAGCAGGTGTGCTCTGATGTTTTGTTGGTCAGGGCTGAGAGGCCACCGAGCGACAGAGAAATGAACCAACTCCCACCCCTCACTCGTGCTCCACTGAGGCCAACTCTGACTCATCAAGTCAAACACGGCCACGAATCAGAGAGAAAAGGCCAGAGTGAATGGTGTGTGCACTAAATGTGTGTGTGGTTTGCATTTGTGTGTGTGTGTGTGGGCAGTGGGTGGAGGTGGCAAGAGAAGAATAAAAGGTTTTAATATGTCCTCAAAACCACATCTCTAATCGATATGAACATAAAGAGATTATAGCAGTCATATTATCTGTCATCTATTACAGCATGGCTCCAGTAAATATACTGTTGCTGTCTGTGTTACCTGTTGTGGGGGGATTAAACCTGCTGTAGTCAACTGACTGAGCAGCTTTCAGTGGCAGTGGTCCAGTCAAAGCAGTGGTGATGATGATGATTAAGCAAACTTAGCTGACTGTGCCCTTCCCAGGCTTTGTAAGTATTATCATGAAAGCACCCGAACATGTAAGGGCATATCTGATTTGCAAACCAAATACCCTCAGCCAAAACGGTCTCTTTCAGTTATTCACAAGTGGAGTATATTAAAGAATCATTCGACACTAAATTATATCACTTGCAGTATATATGCAGACTTTTTTGCAGATGCCACAAGCTGCAGATATACTGACGGAAGAATAAGTAAAACTTTTCTCACTCGAACTGCAGTCGTCTTGAGATCAGGGCGATGGAAGCCTTAAAAAGGAGAGTACTTGCCGCTGTTAACGAGCTGTTAACACCCATGGCTGCTTTTTCATACATAAATGGAATATTCACACGATCAAGGGGGACAGTTTGAAATCATGCATTCTTAAAATGAACTTGCCTTTTTTTTCCAGGTACACCTTCAGATGAACACTATTATTGTTAAAATAGTGATATGGGACATTACATCCAAGTATATGGCCTATTCAGTGCAGGGAATGATGCAAGTTGATCACACACATAACAGTAAGCCAACCATATTGCCCCCTCAGAACAAGACGCTCCACACTGTAAATGTAAGACACAGATGCACAGACATGCATAATGCATGAGTGTTGAGCAAGCGTTCACATTGCAGTGTGAATGTGCTATGCTGAGAGTATTTATGGCATATTGCACCGTGAATAATGACTCCAAACACACATGTAAACACATGCTTTCACACACACACACACACACACACACACACACACATATTTGCATGTACATGCAGACACTCCTGCAGACACACACACACCGAACAATTCTAGTTTTCGCTGGCGGATGTCTTCTTGGCAGCTTATAACCTGTATCAAACTACCTGCTTGGCTTGCACTGAGCAAGTAATGACATGTACACAGGATTATTGCATGCATTGATAGAATTGTACACTAGAGTCCTCACTAAAGTGTCAGTTACAGTTTGTGTTAATATAAGAAGGCATTACTATGCTGTTCTTTACATCTAGAACAGATTTAGTGTACTGCATCTATTGATCACTGAGCAGAGGAGGATACTGTATCTGGCAGTATTCTCTGTTGGGAAGAGACTGTTTACGGAGGCCTTGGATGCTGCACTTGGTAAACTTATTGACCAATAACTAGCGTGTTCAAATAAACCCTGCTCATGAATATTGACTGACATCCCATAAAATGTTGATGAGCGTGCTGTGCTGCGTCCTGGGTTGTGTGTTTGTGTTTGTTTCCCAGTGAATGCATAGATGGATTGAAGTCTTTTGAAAATGTATTTACATGAAAGTCACAGTCTTCTGCGAATTATCTAAAAGTCATTCTTTACCTAAATAAAAAGAAATAAAAATGTTATAGATGAAATTTAGCTAGTCATAGTTTTGTTTGATTAGAACCTTGTGACATTGTTTAGCAAGTAACACTGTGTGAAATCACAGAGGGAGTGTGTGTGTGTGTGTGTGTGTGTGTGTGTGTGTGTGTGTGTCTGGGGGGAGGGGTTCTTTTCACATATTATTCATCATTTAATAGTTCAGTGGTTTATGTTTATTCAAAATGAAATCTTCACTTACAGATCTAATGAATCCTGAAGTATGCAGGATAGCTTTCACTGAGATCATTCAAACTTCAAACATACCCTAACTAAGCAAACTGCTGATACAGCTATCGCAAAAAAAGTTTAATAAAGAGTTATTATGCATCTCATCACTAAAATTGAATCATATTTAGAATAATAAATGCATAAAATGTATGAATCAGATATCCAAAAGCAATGTGGGGAAAAATTGAGAAATTGCTCCTGTTCGTACTGTAATGTCATTTCATATATACGGCATATGTAAGATATAGGAGGACTGTTTCAAGGAAATATAATTATATCACTAAATGATATTAGGAATGATATTAGTAGGAATTGATGAAGATGTTTATATGTGTTTAAGCACTAAATATGTGGCATAAGTACAAGTCACATGATGAATCAGGGCTTTAAATGTTTTACTAAACATGTAACAATAGACTCTTCATCACGCTCTAAATGTATGCAATGAATTGACTGGATTTAGCTCCACTTGTTTCACAAACTACTTGTAAGTGACTAGGGAGCTCAGACTTGACATGTTTTAGCAGGAAATTGAATTAAGACTTGGCCCCCACAAGTTAAGTGGCTCAAACAAGGGTTGTTGTGTTTCACATTTGTTGTTTGTTTGAAGTAGATGTTGGCGATATCCATCAATCACTTTAATTTACACATTTCTGCAAGTGATGCATTTTCCCGGCATGATCAACTAATGTAATGAGCTCAGTGTGGAAAGCTAAGGGGCAAGGCTGGAACGGGGTGGCTGTGCTGATGGGGCAATGAAATCCTATCACGAGGACTGGAGGCCTTCTGGGTGGTAAGCAGGCCTCTATATCAATCAGCTGAGGAGGACAGGAGAACACATGGGCTCTGGAGCCTCCTCCATCCCACACACAGCCTCCAATTAAGCAATTAGGTGCAGAGGCTGCTCTAATTGGAAACATGGTTGGTCCTTCTACACAAGGGCCTCCACTACATCAACAGCCCTTCGGCCACCCCATGCCACTCAGCATGCCCTTGAGTTGAACTCTAACAACCCCATTGCTCTCTGTCTCATTCCCCCCTCTGTCTCTGTCTGCATGTCTCTCTGTTTCTCTCTCTGCTTCTGTTTCTGATCTAATTGCAGCAGTCCATATGGATGCTGGGAAAAACTGCAGTGTCTGCAAACCTGTATGTGTTCCCTATGGCTGCGGTGTCCTTTGTTATGGCGCAAGCTGGCGTAATTCAAGAGTTAGGATTCCATTTAGGATTGCATGCAGTATCATATTGTACGGGCCTCTTGCACGTGTCCTTTTAAATTTAATTTCCCTGTTTTCCAACATAGAAACTGTCAAAACAAACATTCTTGCATGTCCTGGAAAAATCACTCCACATGGAAGCAGAGATTGTAAGCCTAAATAATTAGCCACCACCCTGGAACACAGTGTGAATGCTGCTACCTCGGATGTGGCCTGTCCCCTGGTGTCACTGTGAAAAAAATGACAAAGCACCATGTCACAGAGGAATGCCCGGCATGTTGTAGCCAGTCACCCAGGTCAGCCTCCTGACAGCGGGCCAGTTTTTATGGTTTTGCTGACTGCTGCTTTTGATGGTGTAATTGTGACAATGATCTCATTCTCTCTCTTTCTCTCTCTCTGCCTGGTCTCAAGGAGCTCTGTGCTCAGCCTTCTTCCCAGCGACTGGCAGTCAGGAGGAAGAGGTGGGGGTGCACATTTTATTAGCTTTCAATTCATATTGAATTTATTAATCCCATGCTGGTTCTGCAGGGTGGAAGGCTGCTTAAGAAGGGGGAAAATATCTTCGATATAGACACCTTTTCCTCCATCTGCTTGCAATGTGTGTGCAAAAGTGTATGAAAGAGGAGGGGGGAAGTGGGGGGGGGGCTAAGAAGGCAGTAAGGGAGAGGGAGAATAACAACGACAGCCTAACAACAAGGGCTTGTGAAAAGACTGCAGCAGGGAAAAGTGTGTCAGATCATTTACCAGCGGGGATGCACGACTTCGTCTTTTTAAAGGCAGCAGCCCTGCAGAAAGGCTCTTGTCTAGTCAGCACTGCAACAAAGGCACAGCCATGGCTTTATTTGTGCGCCTGGAATGTTCCTGCGTTCACAGGGGCAGCACCCGAACAACTAACCCTCAGCTCCATCAAGGGAGGGAACATGGCGCTAACCTCAGGCAGACCTCACCCCAGATAGAGAAGCAAAGCATTGTTGCAACAACTGAGCTGACAAGCACTTCACACTATTTAACTACAGAAGTGACTCAACAAAGAGCGGCTCTCTGCCTAACTGCCTCTGAATAACGCTGTTTGACGCAGTTCTGAAGAGACTCATGTTGTAGCACAGTGGTCCCGTTACAAAGCGGGTTGTAGAGTTGCATTTGAGCAGGTGTCAGCTGACAAAGAAGTGAAGTTCATTCATCGCTTGTGAACATAGTTTACAAGCAGACAGACAGCATTTAGGTCATTCTATAATGACTTGTTGACCTGCAAAACTACCAGGACCCTATGCTTTTTTTTTGGTTCCAGCACTTCTGGATCACAGTCTGCTTTGCCTGACCTCTCATTCAGCGAGCCTGTTCAGATGGAGGCTGAGGGCACGGAGCCAGCCTCTCTGCATCTTCAGCACTCTGCAGCCCTCTCAAGCTAATGACGAGGGGGCTGCTCCCACTTTGTCATACCGAGAACTCTTAATTTGGCATTTCTCTGCTTGTGCCTGTATGTGGGAGGGGCTGGGGTGTTCCCATTCAGGTTGTTGCAGTGTCATCTCTTATTGTAGGGGCAGCAGAATGGGCTGTAACGTCCGAGTAAAACAGAACTTGAACTTGGACTGCATTTTCTGCCTATTAAAAACTTGTCCTTTCTCACTCCAAAGTTCAGAACCTGCTGATTTTGGTGGGCCTTACAAACCTTGTAACATCATTATCTCTACCTTTACTTCTGCGCACCCGCACCTGCCATCAGCCCCCGACCCCCACATACTTGATCTGACAGAGATCAGACCATCCCAGCAACACCTGCTGAACCTTCAGACCTCCAGCTCACACCACCAGCCATCAATGCCAGATATTCCATTTCATTCATTAAATTATAATCAGGTTTCTAGACAGGGTTCCTTGATGGGATTTTCTACTTCAAGGTGCACAAGCCATTCAAAAGTTTTTTTTGTGTAGGGATCGGCAAGAAGAGACGACTGCATCTTTAATAATGTCTTGCATTCTTGTATGAGTTTGCATTATTTCTGCACTTCCTATTCATATTTCTCACATTTATGTAAGCTAAAAAATGAATAACTAAATAGTAGCTGCATTAATAGTGAGTGTACACAGCGCAACGCAATGCCAAAAGACAATATAGCAATAATGCTGCAATGACAGTGATAATTTCACAAATATCCTATGCTTCATTCCTGGTGACAGCAAAGTTGTTCTTTTAAACCGATAAAAATAATTCAATTTTAAACATTTCTGTGTTCGAGCCAAACAAAAGCCAATTAAATGCTGCTCATGATGTTCTCTGTTTCCATCAAGTGACTGGTTACATTTATTTTCACTGCCTGGCTTACTAGCCAACTGCGTCATTATGTTTTATGTTGCAGTACAAGTAAGATTTACTTTCCCAGATGCAACTTCATCAGTGGACTCCAGGACTTGTATGCCTTTATTTTCACATTTTACCTTTCAGGTTCTTCCTTTTTATTGTGAAATATTATATTGAAAAAATCGGACCAGTGAATTTATTTATTTTCAGATACAAAAGGGCTAATTACCATCTTAAGAACATGGACCAAACACAGTAGGTACTTGAATCTCATGCACGTTTATTTTTCAGATCAGTCTTTTGGCTCTTAAAACATTGTATCAAGCACAACCTTGGCCCTGAAGATGTTTTTTATTCCACATTTTATTAACTTTGCAGTCAGGGCCAAGTGCCATTATGTGAGTAAATGAATGGAATAAGTGCTTGTTCTCATTATTTTCAAAAGCTCTCCTCAATCCATCTTTGCAGACTAGGTTTGTGGGTACTTGGGGGGGAAAAAAAGGTCAATAGGCAGTGTATATGTTTGTGTGTGTGTGTTAAAGAGAGAGAGAGAAAGTGGGGGGAAAGCAAAGAGCGCATATCTCTGTGTGCTTTAACATGGGGGCTGGGAGGAGGGCTACTTTATTTGAGTATGGCACGCTTGTTGACCCTCTTCATAACTATTCCTCCTCTACAGAGGCCAACAATGGGATATTACCACTTAGCCTCTGTAAACACAAGTTACGCTGTTGAACTATGGACCTCGGAGTCGAGCGCTTAACTGCTGGATGCCTCAGCTGTGTCTGCCAGTAAAGGCAAAAGCCTTTTCCTGTCTGGGTGGTCAATTTTTATTGATTTACAGAAAGCTTTTCAAAAATATCACGTGATTCTTGCGATCTTTCTGTAGCTCCACTGTAGTTGGTCCTTTCTCTTGTCTAAGGTTGTAGGACGTGTGCGCACATACACACACAAACAAACTGGCTGATGCCTCGCATTTCTCCCCACAGTTTTGTCACAATGAGTGTTTTATGCTCTACTGTTTGTGCATGTCAAATTAATGCAGAGTTTAATTTTTCATCCGACACATGTTTTTCTATCTTATCTGACCACAGGCATCCCTTAATTTCAGCCCATGTTCTCTTCCTGGCTATATCTCCGATGTATTATTCACTTTCTCATGCAGGATTTAGTCACACAACACTGAGACCGGGCCCGCTGGCAAATGCTCCTATAGCAGAATGGCAGGGACCGCAGAGCATGTCCAATCAAATGTCAAAAAAGCAGTTGGCCAACACCAAACTATCTTACACTTTCATTTCCCCAATATTCTTGAGTGCTGCTGGGATAGAATATATATGACAGCATGTCTCTGTGGGACTTAGATAAGAGGGAGCTGGAGATGAGTGAGAGAAAACCATCACCAGATCTGATATTCACATTAGTTACTCTGCTATGACAACTGCGCTCATCGGCTCTGCTATTAGATGTTTATTTTCCTTTTAAACAATCTTATAAAGATGGTATCATGCCACTGTTGTTTTTTTGTATCAAGGAGAGTGATGATAAAGCGTGGGAAGCACTGAATGTGAAATCATCATTCATTCCTATGGGGAGATTTAATGTTAAGAAAAGCTGCTCAGTCCTTTGGGATCAGATGAAAGTCACAAAGCTAATGTTGTAGGGCCTTGGAGACCGCACGATACAAGCGCAAAACTCTTGTTATACATTGTACTGGTATTGAGTTTAAAGTGTTTGCATGATTAACATATTGATGCTGGATCATATCGTTTAGATCTGGAATATCGTCTGTCTTTTCTCATGTGAGGGACAGACGCTTCTTGGACTTGGGAGCAGTGTGAACAAACACTTGGAACAAATGTTTCTGCTTGGTGTTGTACAGCTGTTTTCTGCCCCCCAGGACCTGCTGTCATCACTACCTCTGTGGCCCGCTTTTCCCAGCTCTCACAT
This sequence comes from Lepomis gibbosus, assembly GCA_029875015.1. Classification (NCBI taxonomy): domain Eukaryota; kingdom Metazoa; phylum Chordata; class Actinopteri; order Centrarchiformes; family Centrarchidae; genus Lepomis; species Lepomis gibbosus. Next base: position 9,563 of record JAPMOB010228071.1, read on the forward strand.
TCAGTATTACAAATGTTACCTCTGATTCTATATTATTGTACATAAGAACTGTCACAGATCTGTACAGCTCTGATGTATAGACACAATCAGACACAAAAACAGGTTAGAATAACATCCATTTTTTGGATTACATGACAAAAGCATAGGTATTACTAGAAGAAACTACTAAATAAAAGTTGCATTTAAGGGAGAGTAATTATTCATTTAGTGAACTGCAGGATAACAGGATAAATAATTGGCTAGCTGTTGCCATTCATGTCTAAAAAGAAACTACCATGACTAAAGACTGCTTAAACTGTATTATAATTAGGAGTTAACAAGGACTTGCTAGAAACTCATTATTAATTTTCTAGAAACCTACAGCACTCACACTTACAAACCGAGGCTGGGAATGCCTTAGGGTAAAAATGGAATGAATTTAGTTTAAATTCCTTAGTTGCATGAAGCAACCTATTGTATGAAACAGAATCTTTTACCCCCCAAAAATAAAAACACAAACAAACCCAGAAAACCAAAAAGAACTTTGTTGTGTGACAGCGGCTGACAATGTTGCTTCACAAAATGGTGTGTGCATTATAATTCATAATAATCTTTTATCCACAGTATAAGGATCTGTTTCATTGTTGAAATGATCTGTTAATGTCAGCTCCAATAGCACTGACTTTAACAATTATTTGCATGCACAGCTCAGAGAGGAAAACTTGTATGGCCAGTGGTAACGCAAATTCAACTGGACACAGAAGCCGTCTACAATCAGTTAGCCTTAAGCTTAATGCAGCATACAGTACTTACAAGCCAAAAGAACGGTGTGTGTGTGTGTGGGGGGGTATTGTGTTTGGTTTATTTCTCTTACATTTTGCAGCTGTAATTGAATGCTTTTTGGTTTGGTCTATCACCATCTTGGATGCTGATTGGATGAGATCAGAGGTGCAGCACTCAATTGTGCAATGTTTTGCAATGCTTTGGAAAAAATCATATGTCTAACTGAGTTCATTCCAGAGCAAAAAACATGAAGTTTGATGATATACAACTGTCTGGTTTGAGTTAGAAATTATTTAGCAGGAAATGTTGGCTGCTGCCAAATCCTGCAAAAACATAAAAAATGCAGATAATATCCTGAAGACAACCACCCAACCTGCGAAAGTGTCCTTGAGCAACACGCTGGCTGGATGGTTACTGCTCTAAGGTGGTGGCGAAAAAAACAAAACACAAAAAGAAAAGAAAAACAAACAAATAATATATAGTGTAAAACTGTGAAACTTAGCTGATGAAATCTGACTAATTCATTTGATTAGATTGATTTCTGTTGTGCATGACAGTTACAGTAAAAATTTAGATCAGTTGTTAACTGAAAAAAAATAATTCTATGATGTTATATTGGTTTTATTTTTCCATATCTAATAAAATATGTAAATGAAGAGGTGGATCAGTGTGTGCATTTCAGCCATGCTCAAGTTTTATCAGAAAGTAAAAACTGATACTGTGTCAGAGAAAAAGCTGCCTGAGCTTTGTTTAGTCAAGAATAAAATTGGTTTGGTTTGTAGGTTTATTTCTGTAAAACTGTTGCTTGTGGAGACATTTTAACGCTGTTCTTTATTTGACTTTGAATTTGTATAATTCATTACCTTGCCCTCTTCTTTTATCTACCTTTGACTGGAGCGTCCTTATTGCCACATACTTTTCTGTAAATGACTCAACAAATACATATTGTTTTGTTTATCTGTTGATGTGTTCTCAGTATGTCCTCCTGATGTGATTTTCCTCAATAATATGCATTTGTTTTATTCTAGAAGTTCGGCACCTAATAAATGTTTGATTTTTCTGCTTTCATTATCTCCCTTTTTTCCGCACTCTCTGAAATTGAGGTCAAGTGAATTTATTTGATTGAAAAACAAAACAACAACAAAGGGCGCATCAATTCATCTTGTCTGCACATTTCAATTGCTAGTGCAACATCACATGCGCTAGGTGGTGCACTGTGTAAGTGAGCAAGTTTATAGGGTTTGATCATTGGTAACAAAATCTGTTGCTCAGTAGCGCCACTTGCGCTGGCCTAGCGGCAATACCTATCAGTCTTGTGTTATTACAGCCCTCATGACCACGACTGTGTCAAGGTAGCAGTACTACACCACTAAACGTCTTTTTAGGACTATCAAAATAAAACGCGCACCGAAAATAACCTGTGGCAGCATCTTTTTGTGACACAATCTACCTAAAGAAAATCCAATGTATTATTCTTTAATTAAATAATAATAACAACTTTAGGTTTTCCTAAAACTATGTTTTCAGCATTAGTCATAATTGTAAATAATATGATCATTTACCTTTACTTTGCCGGAAATATTGCCTACATACTGATTTGTGTTTGTCTGTCTTTGATTAACTTGACAAAGCTTTGACCACGAATGAGCCAATAGGCTGTGGAAGGCAGAGTTGTCCCTGTGGCCGCCATTAAAGAAAGGAATCCATGAATTCAAATGGAAACCAACAGGAACCGAGGCTGAAAAAATGATCGAAATAACCGTTAAAATATAGGCCGGTGCCATATTTCGAGGGGTTTTTACAGGATGTATTTCGCTTTTAGACTAATTTTTGCGGTGGAGGAGTGAGAGAGGACGTTTTTATTTTTTCTAAGCAGAGACCGTTTTAGGGCTAAGGGGGAGGGGGAGAGTTGCTTCTTTGCTCTCTTTTTCTTTTTGTTTTATGAACATTTTTCGCTTCCCTAAATTTGTTTTTGTGTGTGCTTTTAAGATGTCTACGTAAAGGCCACACAGTGTCTTTTATCCGCTTTTAGCTCCGGCGGGGGGAAACTGCAATCGGAAGGTTGTTGAATTAACTATCCTCCAGCCAAATGTTACAAAAAATATTTGTCGCTTATTAAGCCTGCACATCTTAGAAAACGCAAATCCGCAAATTGTTCTTTATTTCCCGGGAAGTGAAATGATGGAGAGTTGGATTTCGCAGTGAAGAAGGATGAGTTCTTGTTATGTACCAAACGGGGCCAGCTTGGAGGATTGCCATTCCAATCTATTCTGTCTGGTAAGAGATTTAAAACTAAAGGAAAGCAGCCATTTTTAACTAGCTGAACAGGGGCTAAGCTAACGTTAGCCACACAGGCATCAGTTGATAGGAGCTCAGCTAGGCTTACGGCCCTGTCGAGCTGACATCATTTCAGGACAACAGGGTATCCTGGTTCGCTAATGTCACTGTAGTCCCTTGTTTTAACGTCTTGTCACTTAGTTATTTTGGCCTGTCTGTGAATAGTCTTCTTTCTGCAACATTTACATTTTTCCATTCGCGAACCCAAACACTCAAGGTGAACGCCACTCGCTTTTTAAAGCTTCATTTTACTACATTTCTCAGGACAGGCACAGCAACATTATCGCCTGTGTTAGCAAATGAACTGTTGTGCATTTTACTGCCAAAAGCACGACTGTGGCTCGCAGAGAGTTGTTGTTGTGGCAGCACTTTCTCCCCTTCGCCTCAGCACCTTGTTTATTATTAACTTGCTATCTCGTTCTCATTACATTTTCCACTATGCTTTATCAAGTGGTGACCCGTAAACCAAACACCTCATGCACTTTGCAGCTTGCAGCGTTAAGTTATCTCGCTGTTAAACCACTGTGCCTTTGCTGTGAAATGCATTGTTTTTGTAAAACTGACAACTCCTGGAGGAACGAGTGCCAGTGCCCAACTTGCACAGCTTTTCGATAACAGCACCCCCCTCATGCTTTGCCTACAAAGCTCTTTTATTTATTTATTTATTTATTTATTTTTGTTGCAACAAATGTTAAGATATGTTAAGATTGTTTTTGCTAACTGTATTTGTTTGTATACGTTAATAATCCTTTTAGTAATATGTCATCATCTTGTTTGTCAGTGGCTTAATCTCCTTGGACTTGATTTTCTAGTATTCACACCAATTAGGGCACAGGCCCCAGGCTGATTATATAACCGCTGGCATGCATTCTTTGGCATTACAAACATCTAGGTATTTGCACTTTCTACCACTGTAAACTACACTATAGGTAGGGATGAACTGTATAATGTGTATGTCTGGAGTCTCATCATCTTTTCATCACATCATGTTATCAGTTGTGGCCAGTTGATAGTTGGGGTGTTGCTTCTGCACACTTGAAGTTCACGGGTATTCTTTAAATCCTGTGTTGGAAAAATAGTGCAGCAAGCGTCAACTGTGTCAGCCACGATCTCAGCCACAAGGTGTTTCTTAAGTGTACAGTTCCTCCTCTGGCCGGATAAGAACATGGTCTGAACGTGTTTGTTGTTGCAGTTAATTGGCTTATCAGCAGGCTTAACTACAACTTCACTTGTAGGTTAGCTGTGGAGTGTAATACCACTACATGAGCTCCCGTGAACACCCAGCTTCCACAGCTGGAAGCTGTGGCTGTGAGTTTTCAAATGACCAAATGCAACCCCTTATATAAAAGTAGGTTTATAATATAGACCAGGTCACACAGAACCGCTTTGTGGTGCACTGGCAGAAGTTAAAGACCACAAAGTGAGTCAGCCCTGGATTAATTTGTCAATATATGAATGCAAAACGTAATGTTAAAAGTTAAGGAGGAGCAGCTATATGCATCAGTAGTAATGTTTGCGTAGACTGCAGTATAATTCAATTCAAACAATTCATTGTAATACTACACTGCTTCTACCACAAAGTGACCCAGCTTCCAAGCTGTCCGCCCCCTAAAGGTAACATTTCATTGCACAAAATCCCCACTCTCTCAATACTACACGTTGGGTCGATTGTGTGTGAAGTCGTAATTACAATGTTTACGACAGCCCTTGAAGGCAGCGTTGGCTACAGTGGACAGGCGAGGTAGAGGCTGGTAGTTGTGGTGCTGTGCCTGTCTGGCTGACATTTTCCTGCACACTGAGACTAAGCATAACACCACTGCTGTTATGACTCACTTGCTGAACAGACTCCACTTTGTGGTTCTATGGTGAAAGAATGTGAACACATTGTGGTACTTTTCCCCCCTTCATTTTTCACTGGATAGTCCTCTCTGGAGTATGATACTACTTGTTGCATGCTTCTTTTTTTCAATTTACTGGGGGCCAACTGGAGTTAACCCAGAATGTTCATTCTTCCTCTATAATCACACACCTATATGTTGTTGGCTTTTCATGAAATTTGTAGCTTGAGCTGTCATGCAGTTCAGCATGACACACACTTAATTAACAAGAGATGTGTATCAAGGAGCTCAAATGAAACTGAAGAATTTGCATTCTCCTTCTCAACCAAAAATGCAAACACACACTTGTTAGTTTCATGTTTGTTCCATGACATGGTTAACTGGCAGAGAGAGGTGACAGACAGGAAAAGAGACTTTGGTAGAAGAGGAGCATCTGCAGCATGATTTCAGCAGCTTCACCTGTTGCTTGTCTCATGTCTTGAAACGCGGGAAGGCAGCTGTTTGAACACAGTGTTCCCTACTGAGACCCAGAGCCCGAAGTGGCCAGAGGGAAGGTGAGCAGCTGGCAAAATCAGGGGTCGTAACCCCCCCCCCCCCTCTCCAAATGTACGTGTCACCTCAGGAAAACTTCCTGCCCGTATCCAGCGGCTTTGGTCTTAGATTCCCTCCTAATGCAGCAGTGTGATTTTTGGCTTTAGCATATGAAAGATAAAACTTAACATTGCTCGCAAGCAGTTGCTCACATACCTGAACATTTACCAAGACGCGGATGCATTTATAACAGCATCAAGTGTTTGACATATCTGTGACACCCTGTTGTTTTGCACACAGACTGCCACCTATTTCTTTTGAAAGGGCAGACAGAAGAACTGCAGAAGGCACATGTATCCTTGAAGGAGCAGTCTGCCTCTTGGGTACTGTTGATGATGGGTGGGCTACTGATGTGTCTAGTCTTTGACAGAGGGGGTGTTCCGTTCTCCCTCTTTAGGCTCAGGGATATATAAAGACAGAAGTTAAAGTTTTGTCTGTAGTCCACGGTTTGGTTTAATGCACAGTCATTTATTTTGTGCAGAATTTGAACATTTCTCACAGTTGCTAGTTAAATTCCTAAATAACCTACTGGCCATCTGTGAGGGAGTGTTTGTTTAAGAAATAGGCCATTTGAAGACATCTGCAATGATATGTAAAGGTTTTACAGCATTCAACTAAAAATTATGGGATGTAGTTATTTATTGGGATGATGTTGTAGAAGACGCTTTTTGTTGCTAGAGTTAATTGCAACATCTCAAAATGCTGTTTTGAAACACAGAAGGCTGCCTCCCAGCAGTACTACACAAACCTTAAATCATATCTGTGTCAAATAGAAAGATAAACTTTTAAGTGTTTCAACGGGGACATTTGGTTTAATTCTATTGTTTGTAGAATGATAGATTACGTCGTTTGCTACCTCCACTGTGAATCAGAAGTACAAATACTTGGTTTATTTCCTGTGTAAACAGAACATATTCTGCTTGAAGTCTTGCGGCGAGAGACCTGGACCATTTGAAATTGACTACAGATGTTTTTGTCTGATTCTCCCACATAACGTTCAGCACGTTTTGACATGTGTCATTAAAACAAAGCTTTGGAGAGCTTCTTCAGCTCCTCAACTTTTCTTACATTTCTCAAACGTGTAGTCATACTGTACATTTGGGTGCAGTTTATGTACACATTCTCACCACAGCTACATAGTATTAAACTAAGCGTTTCACTAGAGTTGTGAGGACCGGAGGTAAAGCTTGTTGGCCTTGTGTTCTTCAGCATCCAAGCAGTGCAGAAGAGAAAAGACCGCCCTGAATGTCAGTGAACACTTTTCAACTCCTCACTGCCGCCGGTCAACATTATGTATCTCAAATTGTCATTGCATTGTAACAAACATTTGCAGCGGCTTCTTTTCTCTAGTGAAACTGAACTACATTAGGATTGTAGTAGCAATCACCAAGTATTGATCAAACTCTGTGTTTACAGGTGGTAGTTTTTGTCACTAATAGCACTTAGTGGTTTTCAGTATTGAATGGATTTTATATCATTTTCATATTTTTAGAGAAGGATCTATATTAGACTATTATGTTATAAATTGTTAGGAAGAAACAGTGTTGTGTGAAACTCACCTGCAGTGATCATTTACTGCAAAGAGTAGTAATTATAAAGGTGGCTGTGACAGCTTGGTAATGTACTGTCTGTAAGTGATAATGTTTGATACGGAGGGTGGAGATATAGCCCTAAAATAATAAACATATTACACAATACATTTAGTAAGTCATTAATTACTCAGGATAATTGCTTGTTGACACTAACACACCGCATTTGGTTACACTTTTTCCTGTATACTACAGTTGCTGTAGTGAAAGGTTTTGTTTTGCGGCATATATTCTAAAAAGAGAGAATCGTAATGTATTTGATTGCCTACTTGGCAGCAAAACTGCAGCGTAGATGCAAACATCCTGATACTGACAGAAGCAGTCACACAAAAGGTGATGAATAGAACTGTAATATAAGATGAAGAGTCTAGCCTTGTGCTCGTGTGGGCTGTTATTTCATTCACACATGAGCAGCGCAGCAGCAGCAGCGTGAATCAGTATTTTAGCAGTGGCTGCCACTATAGTAGCTAAATCTCAGAAATGAACCAGGTCAGAGTTTCAGTGCCCACAGGATGTGGTCAGTTAGTTCAAGTTGCCCCCGCGTGTGCAGTTGTACTGCAGTGTTTGGTTATTAGTGAGAAGCATGCCAGTGTTGTCTCAATTCAGCAGTTTAACCTTCACGTGAACACGTGCATGAGACGACTGTTCCTTTTTGTAAATTATCGGTAAACACTAATAAAAAGTGTTTGTCAGCTCACAGTCTGCCATGTGTTTTTTTGTTGTTACTTCTTAAATATTTACAGTTTTTTGATAATCTAAAATGTTATTAGTTTGTTTTCATTTGATTGACTAATCAATGAATGGTCTTAATTGTTTCACAACTGATTGTAACTGCTTAATTGCTGTACTCAAATTTTATTTAGCAGGAGGTTGGATGGAGAGCAGTCTGCATTGCCTTATGTTATTTACTTGCAAATGTAACGCTACGTAGAAGAAGATGCAGTAAGAAATGTTGCAAATGTTGTCCTCTGTTGCAAATAGAAGACAGTGCACTCTACCTCCACAAAAACAAAGTGTCAAGGAATTATGTTGTAACTGTATCCATAGTGTTCACTACATATTAGAACTGGCCTGTGAGAGCAATTTAATGGACATCTCTCTTGTATTAAGTGGTCGTTGGTTACAGTTAGGTCCTCTCATAAGGCTTGAGAGCTACCTTTTTTTTCTCTAAGAGTTATTTCTGACAAAGCAAGCGTATTTAGAAAGTGTTAGGGAAAAAACCCCATTACAAATAGTAAACAAAACTAAGTGTGGAGTAGGCCACAAAAGGCCAAGAGTTACCAAAACAGTATGTGAATAAGAGTCATGTAATTCAAACCAAGGTATCAGTGCTTTGTCACCAGCTTGATGCCTGGCTGTCTGTGTGCTGCACATCACGTCTAAAAGTGTGAAACCAATATCTACGATGAGGAGAGGCCCATAATAAAATCTGTAGGGCACTTATGAACAAAACCTTTTATACAGTGAAACACACAATGCCATTGGGGACTGGCCATGGTCAGTAGGGGAGGGGGGGGGTGCTCACTTGCTAATTGCTGTACTGCTTATGATCTGGTTTCACAGTTAACCGTTGTCCCCAAGCTCCCTTTGCATTGTGTGCACAGATGTTTCCTAGTACGATGCAGGTGTACTGTAGCGCTTCTCTCAGGAAGGAGCAGCCTAACTGCTGCCGCTCTGTCACTACACACAGACCAAGCTCTGCTGTTTGCACCTTGGTTGGAGCTAGTCCTCAGCACGTGTAGCAGCTTTTTGAATGCCTTAGGAGCCAGATTGTTCATCAGAGATCATGATGTTTTTTCATCATGCACCTCAACAACTGCTGTTAAGTTAGTAAGACGCTACAATGCAATCTAGCCCCTTTTCCCCTTGAGTTTGTGTGGTGGTGAACAAATTAAACACACACTTTGTTTATTGCTGATGCATACAGTGTTGTGCGAAAAATCTAGCCTGTGTGCCTCAGTGGGGTATTACCTGAACGTGTACGTCCAAACTATTTTAAGCCTAAGGTTTATTAGTGATTTGTCCACTTGCGTGTGCTCACTACATCTTGTGGCTTACTAATGTGTTGTTGTGATCCAGCTCTGCTCCAGCTGACGCCACACAATGCTCTGTTTTGACAGTCCCCAACCTACCCCCACCACCACCATCACAACTAACGCCACAAATCTCCCAGCTTATCCCTAGCCAGGCGAAAGACCACCGCTTCGCCACAACCACGGGTAATCACTTGTTCAGGCTCAGCGCCTCCGCACTTGAGTTAAGATATCCCCTGAATTGTAATGGATTAATTGGTTGAATATACCGAGGGACGGCTTGCCAACTCAGCCTGAACGGAATAGGACTTAACGGCATATAAATGAACCGACCATGTTCGCACAGACTACTTGAAATGTCTACAAGGATAGATGGAGAGATTGCCAGTTGGAGGTGGGGATGTATGCCTAAGGCATTGCGTGTTTGTTTTGTGGTAGTTAGTATACATGCACGTGTTGAGGTAGACACCGGTAGTCTGACGGCACTTGGGTGATAAGCAGCAGCGCTAGCTAGCAGTGGAGCGTAATGTTCCTGCTTTAACACTTAATAACCCAGCCAGTGATTTACTGCCTATGAGGCTTTTTTTTCTCCTGTGTTTTGTTCTCTCTCTAAAAGCCAGACAGCGTTTATTGAAAGGCAGAGCCNCCCCCCAGCACTCTCCAATAATGAGGATTAAGGTGGTGAGACCACATTACCAACATTAGTTTTTTCCTCTTTGTGTTTCGAACATGTTGTTCACGGTGATATTGAAAGCACCTGAAGCACAAGTACACAGTTGTTTTGCAGAAACAAACAAATGTCCCAGTTTTTTGGCCAGTGTCTGGTTTGTATCACCTCACAGTGGTGCTATTCTCTTGTCATCTCCCGTGTGTCTTTCCATCTTTCGATCTTCCTCTTTCTCTGTTTTTTTGTTCTTTTTTTTGTCTGCAGTTTTGACAGCCTGGGGGTCTTGTTGTCAGAAGTAGTTGGTGGGTGAACTGCCCCATAAATGAGGATGAATACCTACTCTTTACATTTTGCTCAGCGCATGTTTACTCCGAGGTGCTGAGTGGATCCTGAAGCAGTGACTCCTGCACACTAACAATCTCTTTCTCTCCCGCCCTCCCTTGTCTTGCAGGCCGACTTGACAGGGATCAAATGGAAGAGGTTTGTGTCGCAGGGTCCCACCTCTGCACCCATCCTCTTCCCAGTGACCGAAGAGGATCCCATCCTATGCAGCTTCAGCCGCTGCCTGAAGGCCGACGTGCTAAGCGTATGGCGGCGCAGCCAGCGGCAGGGCCGGAGGGAACTTTGGCTCTTCTGGTGGGGGGATGACCCGAACTTCGCCGATCTCATCCACCACGAGCTTGCAGGTGGGGGGCCTCCTGGCAAACATAAGAGCATATCAACTGGAAAAAGAATGTGTTTTATTAAGCTATGCAGGTACATCCTATTTATGCTGCTTCCTCACTACATGGAAGTCAGAGGTCAGGGTCAGCTACTGAACAACACCCAGGGTGCTTGTAGGGATTCAGTGATAAACTTCTTGGAACAGGGAGAGTGCTCTCCGAGTCAGAGGTGTTTCTTATAGTTCAAAAGCAGTTAATTTACCCTGCTGCTGCGTGACAGTTTGGCAGACAGTCAGCCAAGTTAGTCTTTCTATTTTTTTTTTTAGTAAATTAGATGATGAGGAGATTGCTATTTGATGACTCGGAATCACTTCACTGGCATGAAAAACTATTTATGAATATGGATATTACCAATGGGCTTTTTGTTGGATTCATTCAAGGTTATGTAGCTAAAAGAGTGATGGCTGTAAAAGATAGCTGGTAGTGTAGAGGGCTCTCGGCTTTTGTAAAAGAAGCACTTGAACATCGATCACCTTGTCAAGATACGTTATTGGGTGTACAGTGAAAAATGATATTCACTGCTTGATTGTCAGGTAGGCACAGGGAAGATACCCTGTAATTGAGAGCCTTGGGTAAGTGTTAAAATCTGTGTGATCTGACACCTCCCTAATACCCTCATCTGAGTGATCAACTAGCCGGCCAGGCTGGCAGCGCCAACACCTGTAGGGCCACTCCCACTCCCTTGAGACACTGGGCTTTATGTCTCGTTATTGTGCGTGTGTTTGAGAGAGGGAGAGAAAGGTCATTGTATCTAACTGACTGTGCTGCCCCTCCAGCAGATGAAGCAGCACCTTGCATTTTAGAATAAGTAATGTAAAGTTAACTTCATAACTTGAGTGAGAAACACAGCATGCAGGAGCAGCCATGCAGAAACAAGTCAAATGCCCCCGACCCCCCGCGCTTTCTTTTTCCCTCTTCGGTAACAGCAGCATTAGAGGTAGAAGATGGAAAAGGCCATCTTTATTCATGCTCTCTGCCATGTAGATTGAACTTTGGAGTCTGAGCCAAGCACAGCCCGTCTGCGACCCTCCTTCATTATGGGACATTGTGACTGAAGTGGACTCAAAATGGGAGCTGAAGGCTACGATGGGCAGCTCATTCAGGCCTAACGGGTCCTGGTAATTACCTGAAGCGTCTGGCTCAGGCCCTCTAATGGAGTGTGCTACATTTCAAGTAGGAGGGGGTGGTATGGAGAATCTATATTTGGAAATTGTTGGAGTCAGTGCCATGTTCTTACACTGGCTTTGGGGAGATTAAACATTATGTATGTTGTGTTTCAGGAGATAGAAATTAGATATTGAAGATCGACCAGAAAATCTGCGCCTCATCTCCCTTCCAGGTATTTTCGAACAAAATGATGAATCATATTTGGGCAGGACTCTTGGCAGGTCTTGTTTTAGATGTGAGGTGTTCCTTGAATTCTTTATAAATCAAATCTACAGGGCATCTGTTCCTATTGAGAATGATCTTGACGTGGACAGTCACAGAGGAATGCTTCCCAGGCACCCGATGAGACTTTTAACATTCCCCACTCTTGATGTTCCTCAAGTGTTTTTACACCCTGACTCAACTGTGTCTCTGTGTGAATGGCTCCCAGATGGGCGGAGTAGTCTGTGTTTCCTGTTTGGAAGCTGCTGCCGCCTTCTCTCTAGTAGAAGGCGTCTTCTTCCTCCTCCTCCTCGTCATCGAGCCTTTCCCCGTCCTGTAGCTGCTGTGGGGCTCTGCCAGTGAAATGAAGCAGAGCAGCCTCACTACATGGATCCGAAGTCAGCCAGAGGGCTTGTTTCTCTCATCCTCCGATCCGCAGCTGCTGATCAGTGTGTTCAGGATGGTGTGTCCTCAGACCTGATAACACAGCCGAGACGGGACTAGAGGGATGTTGGGACCTCTGTCTAGATAGCTTTACCTGTATATATAGCTTTTGGGGGAAAAAAAACCCCTCACCCACACCTTTCCACCCCGCTTTCCACCTTCTCTAGCGCTGTCACTTTTCCTGTCAACAACAAAGTGCAACACTATGAATGTCTTCTAGGAGAAACTGGAAACACCTTTACCTTCCTACACAGTCAGACAACACGTCTTACGAACCAATTCTTTTCAAGCATAATTTGGCCCTTAGTGCAGTAGACTTGTCAGTCCTCCTGCTGGGTTTGGCTCTGACCATCTAATTGGAAAAAAGAGGATGTTACATGAATGCTGACAGAAGGTTGTCTTGATCCTAAGCACCAGGGTTGAGGATCACTGCTCTGGCAGAGTGTGTACGTGTAGCCCAAGAAGTGGGATGATGACTGACAGCCTGTTCAGTTTGTGGACTCTTCTGGGTGCTCTGCCTGCAGAGGTGCGAAACGACAAATACCAGCTAGCATTGGCAGGGCAGACCACAGCAATTTCAGCCCGACCCGTGTGCTAAGTTTGATGGATTTTATTTTGCCTTTGGTCCTAGCCTCTCATGGGAGTTTTAAAACGCTTTCTTTTCTTTTTGTGTTTTCAGCCTCTTTATAGTCTTTACTGCAATGCTGGCGGTAAACATGAAAATCCGCTCTTTTCCCTTCATATCGCCAAGCTGAAATGGCGCTTGTTCATTCCCCCCCACCCACCCCCTTCCACCCTCATTAGATTAGCGGCCTGTGAAAGTCTTTTAATTTTGAGCAAGTGCCATTTCTGTATAACCAGTGTGCCAGTAATCCCTTCTCTCCAGGGAGATGAGGGGAGAAGGAGTGAGCTACAGAGATGAGAGTAGTGAAGGGCGGAAAACTTGAGGGATCTTTCAACGTCTGACACTTAATCACCATTGAAGGAACGTAAGGGTAACCACCAGGCCCCCACTGTTGGACAGCCCGCCTTGCTAGTACTAACACAACGAGAAAACCAGTTCTAATCTTCCCCCTGGCCATGTACAGAAATTATTCCCAACAACTGAATGCCATTGCTCCCACCCCCTAAATGCATGACTGTCTTCATCATCTTCTCCCCTCAAAAGCGGGTGGAATATCCTGACCAGGAGCATCCAAAGCCAAAGATAAATGGCTGCCTTTTCCTCCCCTCAAAGATCCATTGATCTTTTTTTTTGGCATAGAAATGATTGCATGTCTGTCTGTGAGGGTAATTGCTTTGTCGTACATTGGCTTGCCACGGTAGTGTGTGTTAGGGATGCTACACGGTGTTCAGGCATACACCGATTACACAGCCCTTAACTTTTTTTGCACACCGCCCCCGCCATCTTTTTAACATTTTATTTATAGAAATAAAACCCATTTAGTTAATTTTCACGTAACAACAGCGTCCTTGTTCATCAAATAATTTGTCCATCTCTAATTTTGTAAAACACTAAGCACGTTATCAGTACTGACTGATGAAGTTGGCAACATCTTGAGTTAACACTTCAAAATGGGCCTTGCAGCGAAAGCTTGACTGGAAGAGGCCAGACACACATAAGAGATACATTTGCGTAACGAGGTTGGAAAGATTTCCTCACAGTGGATTCCCAAGTGGTACATTTCTCCATAGAGTTCTTACTAGTCTGTCCCGGTTCCTTTCCCCGACCTCCATAGCATCCTTCCCCTGTACGACAGAGTCCCACTGGGGCTCCCTCCACTGCTGGCAGTCTGGCACCACGTTCCCCTGCTGGGTCTTCCTTGTTCACTGTTCCCTTTGCTGCATGTGACTCTAGAGTGGCGGGCCTCACGTTGCAGTCATTCCTTACCTTTCTGATTAAGTTGAAGGTGAAGTAGCAAGCGTCTGATTTGATGAAAACAAACAAGGTTAAATGGGGAGAGACAGTCATGTGCTGTTCAGAACAGGTTATCAGCAAGCCACCTCCAGCCCTGGAGCTCACACACATCTACGCATTACTGGGTGATGGGTCAGATCTCCAGAGAACGAGAGAGAGAATAAGTGGGGAAGGGAAGAAGAGGATTGCATTTAAAATGTCCATCTCCTCCACCAGTTGATGAAGAACACATTGTTTGGGATCCATCCAGAGATTGAGGGAAGAAAGGCTCAATTTAGCAGCACCTGTGAGCTTGTTCTCCCACAATGATCTCCTGACTTTTGTTTTGCTCTTTGCTGGTAAGCTGTAATTCTTGGAATTTTTCTAGCTTTGCCAAGTTCAGAGGAGTTTTGGAATTTTGGTGAAATAAAACAACCCTGCTTTGCACCTCAGGGCAGAATATCCAGTTCCAAAGGGCATATTTCAGTAGTCTGTAAGGGCCGTGCTGGCTAGTTTTACAGGTCAGACTATTTTTTCCCCCCTCGTCTTCTGTGAAGGTCTCACAATTTCAGAATTATTGAACTGCCCTCATAACTGCGAGAGGTGCTCTGTTTGAAGCACTACCTACAGAATACAGATGTTTTCTTTTTGACAACAAATCTCCACAGCATTCAAATACCAAAACATCTGTTGAAAGGATGTCTGCTTTTTATTTGCAGTGCCTTGGAGTTTTGCTGTCTGTACAATGACTGTAAGATGAGCCACCTGACCTAGGTGAAAGATTTGATCTGCTGTTGATTTTGTGTAACAGGCTTAAACCCTAAAACAGAGGAAGATGTCGTCAATGGGCAGTTCTTTTTACTGGTAAATGGAGTATACTGGCAGCTTTACGCTTTTTGTGGCACGAGTTTGCATTGATCATCAGTGAGCCTGTAGGGAAAAGAAACAGATCTGTTTCCTGCTCTCAATATAATTATAAGACTATTCCTGCCTACTCATATCCAATACAGGTACCACTTTCTGAATTTTAAAATAACTCTTACAAATGAAAGTGCTGCCAAGTATGTGGGACACAGATCATCAAAATGCATTTAGAAATGCAAACAGATTTTCCCTCATGTGCGACTGGTTTAAGGTACTGAGCAATCGTTGATAAGTACCCTTTAAAAAATTACACAGCAGGTTGATTTACTGGTTGTGTGGCATGCTGATATGTTGGCCATGGTAGTCTTCAAATTCATTTTTTTTGTAATCTTGAGTTGGACAGCTGTCATTTT
Source organism: Lepomis gibbosus (assembly GCA_029875015.1). Taxonomy (NCBI): domain Eukaryota; kingdom Metazoa; phylum Chordata; class Actinopteri; order Centrarchiformes; family Centrarchidae; genus Lepomis; species Lepomis gibbosus. Next base: position 25,088 of record JAPMOB010228071.1, read on the forward strand.
AAAACAGCAATTGTATTGACTACAATAAATCATGTTTATTTGATTGGTGGTGCTGCTGCCATGCAGCTACTCTCGTTTCCCGGTGCTTGTTCCAATCAGCCTGCAGCCCATCAGTACTCGTATCTGCCTTTTCCCACTTTATGAAACTTGCCTGTGGATTGTTGATGTTTAATGTTTTTTGATTTGACAAATTTTGACAATATGAAAATGTAGGATCATATTTGTCTTTCACAGAGCCACATTCTTGCAGCAAAATGTCAAGTCATCAGTTATGCGGTTGTGTGACTCTGCTCTTGAAATCTATTTTAAATTTTAATGGCATATTTGCTCTCTTGGATAGCCGGAGCTATGACACACAAAAATGAATGCGATACAGATTCCGTCCCACAACGATGTTAGGCCCCATTGTATGCACTGCAGCCCAGCGGATGCCCCAGGCAAGGATTCAGAAAGGAGAAATGCCACTCACTCTTTGGAATTTCCAAATGTTATTGACTTGGACAGCTTGTGAAAGTCAAACAGAATTTTAAAATCTCTACACTTCAGCTGTAAACATGGTCCAGGAGCTTTAAAGTGGACGGTGAGGACTCAGATCTGTGAAGTACTGGCATTGGCTAAAACAAATTAAGGAAGTGACTAACATTGGGACAGCAAACATTGCTTTATTGAGTGACCTTTAACCTCCCCATGTAACATATTCTCACTGGCAAAACTCACTTTTGGTGAATGTTTGTTGGGACTGCACTAATTTGGTGTGGCAAAGAAAATTAGTCAGTGATACACGTGGTTAACCTTGGCGTAGGATTTGTGGTGCTTTCTCCCCCCCCCCTCCAAACATGGTTCTAAACTTCAGTGTGCAACACAGAGGATGATGAATAGATACACCCAGACCAGCTCTTAGGAGGAAAAAGTAGAGGAGGCCGATGGCTTTTGTGCTTGGGGATCAATTTTCCAGGGCTAATCTCCTGCCTGTGAACCACCCTCCGCTTTCCTCTTTTCCTCCTGCTCCATCTCCCTCTCTCGCTCTCTCTGATGGATCTCCATTGACTGGCAGAGCGCAGGGACTCGGCCATGCATGCAGCCACGGCCCATGGGTGCAGTCTCCCTCTCTTCTTTCTCTCTCTCTTCCTCCCTGCTTAAGAAATATGCATTAATTAGTAATGGAGACTTTAGAGAGCACCATTGGTTCTCGCTCTCTTTCCTTGCAGATAAGGAGGGAGAGGTGGAGGAGAGTAGAAAACCTTCTGGCCAGGCTTGGTAGAATCCCCATGAGCACAGTCGATCACAAGGCGTTAATCTTGCTGTTTAATGACCGACTGCTGCTCTAATTGCTTATACACAGATGAGCAACTGGGGAGTGGACCTCCAAAAAATGTTCCTCAACCTTTACTACATTCCTTAACTTTCTCAGCTGTTTTCATGAACCCTAGAAACACTTGTGTCATGTTGTCATATGATGCAGCGTACTGATGCTCCATTGTATCTCTATGTAATAGTCCTTTCTAGTGGTACATTATTCTTGATAGAGCCGCTGTGCGCCCACTTAGGAGCTTTTATAAAGGTCAGCTCATCTGGGCCTGCTACACAGGAGGCAGAGACATGAAAGTGTCGTAGCCCTCAGCTGAGTTCATAAATCTTTGCCTGAATGAGGCCACTCATCTTTCGGCCTGTGCACTGACCACCGCACACCAGCCCCTGCCGTCCCATCACTTGTGCACAAGATCTGCCGCCAAGCTGGAATTGTAGGGTCACAGATGTAATACAGAATACATTTTTTAAAAGACCTTGGGTACCTTAAGTGTTCATTACTAGCTAATACATTTAAAACAGAGCCCAAATGATGCTGGATGTTTGGGATGATACAGATATTGAGGAGTAAAAAATGACGAGATGAACAACGCCACTGCATCCGCTCTAAATGTTTAGGGGTAACTTTTAACGCATCAGATGGAAAACCAGAATCAGGATTTTTGTACTTGTAACGACCGGAATGGTTTGTTTTGGTGGACGTAAACCAGTCTGAATGCATGTAACGTTACCGTGACAGTGCTATTAATGTAACATATGGACAGACTTGGCTGAAATGCTCACATATTAGCTTTCCTTAACTTTACTTCTGTAACATATCTACGTCACTATGTTACATAAGTCACATGCCTCACCCCCACCCTCTCTGTCGAACATTAGATAACAGTGCACAGTTAAAATGTTACACATGAAAAATGCATTGGCTACAAATGATTAACTTACCAGCTCTTGCTACAGTCTAGGTTGCGAAGCTTGTTTGGGTTGTTCTGCCTGTGTTTCGGGATCATGTACGGCTGAACTGAAACCATGGTTGCTGGCTGAAGCTGCTTTGTTTTGGATCACATACCTTGCTTGTTGGGATCCTCCCTATTCTGCTTCTGAGTGGCTAGTAGTCCATACCTAGATACTACGCATGTGCAACTCTCAACAAAGATCTTATAGAAGTAAGATGCCTTACTCGGTAGCTAAACCTGAGCCTTCAACACGCAGGGTGAAAAAAGGAGCTGCAGCAATGTGCAGTATGACAAAAATATGGTGTCTTTTTGTAAATGAAACCATGTAAACCTGTTCTGGTACTCCTAAAACTCCTAAATAAAATGATGTACCTGAAAATGAGGATAATATCACCTCTTTAGGTTTGCTGTTTAGGTTTTGTTGGTGTTTGTTTTAGCTCTGTTCAGAACATTGTGGCTTTTGTTGGTGAAATGTCATTTTTGTGCAGGTTTATGGTTTTAACCATTGAAATCGCTGAGAGCTGCTTGTTGTATCTCATTCCGCGCGGTTTGCTACAGTATTGTACATAACAGAGTTGTGTGATAACACTGTTTCTAAATGACCCAAAGAATATTTTTCTGCATCATGTTCTGTAAAAAAAAATACAACAACAAACACACAAAAAACCTTTTCATATTGGCTAATTTCAGATAACATGTACGCTGATACGAGTTTTCTTTGTTTATTGATTTTTCATTTATTTTTAAATGTGAATGAATGCAAGGGCAAAGGCAATCACTCAGCTCTCAAGTGTGTTTTATTTCATGCTTCTCTCTGCTACAGAGGCTGAGAAAAATAGGTTTAAGTTTTTCAGAAAGCCTGCAGGTTTTAGGAGGTTGTTTTTAAACAGTGCCTCAGGTTTTAGAATGCTTTTCTAGAGGGCTCCTTAAATCTTCATGGGTTAAAACAAACAGTTAGGTACATGTGGTCAAAATTTAAACAGGAAGGAAGCAGCCCTGCAAAATGCACATTTACAGCAGGCAGGTTTGATAATGTTTACATTAACATAAACCTTCATTAGATCTAAAACGATTTGTAGATTGATTGGTGAGATATAATGAGCAGTTTTAATGCGTCACCTTGGCCTTTGAGAAATTGTGATGGGCGGTAGTGAAATGCAAGATGTGACTGTTTTTTAGATGTTTTTTTTCATTTGATGTGGAACAATATTGAGAGTGGAGGCTTCTGTTCTCACTTTGGTCTCAAACAGGTTTTGCTCAAGGACCTGGGGAGACAACTGCAACAAGGAGTTTGTTGCCTTGTCATTGTGGCAAGTCGATGTGTCAGGGGGATTCTTCCATTAGAAATGGCAAAGCCAAGTCCTGTCTGTCCCGGAGCAGAGTCACCCCTGCCCTTGATGTTTGGTTTTAATTTATGCATTTATTACATTGATTTTCACATCGTTTACATCGGAATGTGTGCTGGACTTTGACAGCAGCATTTTTTTTGTCTGTCTGGAGTGTTGCAGCAGGCATTGCGATGATGAACATGAGGTCGTTAGGAACTCTTGATGTAAACCAGACGCCTGTTTTAGAGCTCGAGGGAGAAACTGAGGAGAAACAGGCGACGGAGAGGAGGCAGAGGAGGTACGGGGCAGATGTGGTCTTGGCAGACGAAAGCAGATGGGATTGCCATGGCGCTTGATGTGAAAGTAGGTGTAGGGAGTTTTCTGCCAGTTTTACAGAAGAGCCATCATCCACAGAGAACTGAAGCAGGACTGCAGGTTTAACTGCAAAATGCACCTGGCTAGATGTTTTCTCTTGCCATAGATTTGAGCTCTGCTACTCTGCTCTGCTCATTGTACCCTGTCTTTCAGACATTACTGGTCAGTCTGATCTGTTT
>JAPMOB010228072.1:0-13460 GCA_029875015.1 Lepomis gibbosus
TGTGTGTGTGTGTGTGTGTGTGTGTGTGTGTGTGTGTGTGTGTGTGTGTGTGTGTGTGTGTGTGTTTGTGTGTTTGTGTGCGTGTGTGTGTGTAGCTGTGTACTGGATATATATGTGTGTAAAATGTTGCCTGAGGTACCATGTCTGCCACCTGGTGTTAGTCAAACTGCACTGCATGTAACCATGGAGATCAGAGCAACTTAGGATCTGCAAATACACCTTAACTAAAATCATAGTCAAAGTAACGATATGAAATCATATAAAGACATTTTTTAATTTAAAGGAATGCTGATGTAGAATTAAATGATTTTATTTTGAAAGACACTTTTTTTCTGTTTAAACCCTCTTAACAAATAAATAAAAGCATGTGTAATCTTATATTCTTGACCATTTTACTGTTGTCAGTTTTGTTTATTTTTCTGACATTGCAAACCAATTTAACTATTACAATATATAATGTATTATATAATATAGATGTGATAAACTTATATAATGCAGTTTGTTTAATAAATTAATAGAATAATGACACTGTAGAGGTCCATGAATGGGCCTTTTGTATCGGAAGACACTTTGACAGGCCACAGCAGTAAAAGCACAGGTGTAAAAATAAAATGAACTCGCTGCTTTAGTTTCAAGGTCCTGGAATTGTGCATGCTGGCTCACTGTCACAGAGTCATGTCTGAATTCAACAGAGCCTTTGTTAATGTCATTAGTAGCACCTCTGCATTTCCTATGGTGACGATGTCTGCTGTGAAAAATGTCTATGTTGTGCTGAAGACATCAGCCAGGTAAAATACATGATCTTCAAACTACAGCAGAGAGCTTCCAAACGTTATCTGTAAATTATATTTTATGAGTGAAAGATTAATGACTGATTGCATCCAGAGTAAGCTGAGGTTTATTAATCACTGTAGGGAAATTGACTTTCTCCATTTGCACCATGGGCAGTGGAAGGCAAAGTGTGACAAGGACTCTCTGCAAGCTTGTGAGGAAAAACACTCTTTAACTGGATATGGAAGAAACCTGAGGAATGGCCATACAAGAGAGACTCTCTTAAGGCTGCACATGGCACATTTAGCCTGTCCCATGTCCTTGCTGTTGTTCTTTGAATGCCCAGATGGGGGTGATGTGGTCTGAGCTGAATGTTATCCAGAATCAAGCAGCCTGGGCCAAGCCATGTTTTTTCCAAATGCTTCACCTCCACACTTCCTTTACAGGATTGGTCCCAGTCAAGTCTCCCTGTCCTGTCCACCACCAGACAAGCAGAGAAGTCCTACTCCTAACCCCTAGTGTCTCCTTTCCCATCACTTCTCTGGCAAATTGCAGGCAAACCTTGCAGATGATATTTTACCCAATCACTGATCTATAAAGACAAGAGGGAGAGAAAGATACATATATAGAGAGAGAGTTTAGAAAACCAATACCTCATACATAAATCATGAGAGAAGCTAGAAACTAAGAAAAAGTCCGGTTTCCTCTGGACACAGCTCTTCACCTGCCTCTTGAGTGAATATTAATTTCATTGGGGATTAGGTCAAATTAGGCCATGAATGCTTTTCTCTGTAGCAACCTGTCTTTCTTGTTTAGGCTATCTGGGTGCCAGGTGACTGCTGCAAATGAGTTATTTTATTTTACAAATTGACCATATTTATATTTAATCAATTAATTGTTTTATCTGTACAATATCAAAACTAATGATAAAAACCCAAGCTAACTAGAGCCCAAAGTATTATGGTATAATTTCTTATTCTACCTGTATTACAGTCAAAAACTCCAAAGCTATTCAATTTAGACTGACCTGAAAACCTGAACACTTTGTAAGCTCTTACTATGAGTTTGTCATTTTTACTTGATATGTGTTTTAAACATTTAATAAATTAACAAAACTGTCACTAATCACTACATCATGCACAAAAACACACAGAGCTGTGCTCACATACACAAACACACACTCCACATATCCCGCAGCTTTGCAGGACAGTCATTTGCCTAAACATTAACAAAACATATACATGTCTGAAAATTTGCTTAGCCTAACCGTGAACCTTCCCTGTAGAATTTTCAGCAATGGGAAACAGCATGAAAAGCGTCTTATACATCCTCACATTACATATTGAAGTTTTACATATTTAAGTTTTAGTCTAAAGAACAGAAAAAATGATGTGTTTGTAGGTGAGGAGGATGGACACTAGAGGACACAACAGTGTGGTGACTGTAAAGCACCACTCCACTGGCATTCTTCCACTGAGGCAGATAACTTTGTAAAACATTAATCTCTATCTGATATTTCAATACACAGTCAAAACACATTAACATAATCCGATTCAGAGTCATAGACTGCCGCAGGAGAAGAAACAAACCAAATGGCTCAAAAGGCTTAACTGGATAAATTGGTTTCTCATAGGGCTTTGCATTACCCTGCTAATATTGTATTAGGTTTGAGGAAAATATAAGCACACACCCGGAAATACTCTCTCCAGTATAAATACAGGATGTGCTGCCTGCACATCCTGCTGCCTACAGGATGTGCAGGCAGCAGGAGTCATGAGACAGACAGGGCTGACCAGATCAGCGAGTGGAAATGGTTGAAAACATAAGGAAGGGAACAAGGTAAGGAAACAACTGAAGCTGAAAACAGAAACCCACACCTTTAACTTTCCTCTCGACATCGGATTTCAATGTGTGTATTCCCAAACACATCACCTGCACTGATAGTAATTCAACATAGTCCTTCCAAGTAGGCTATAGTGTTTCATTTCCAAGTGTCACTATAGGCAAAGAGAGGAGAGAGAAAGAGACAAGAGGTCCACTGCCTGCAGCAGGGAAAACTTAGTTTGGTGCATATCTATTCCAATTCATCCCAAAGGTGTTAGATTTGGTTGAGGTCAGGGCTCTGAGTTTGGCTTTGTGTTTGGAAACATTGTCATGTTGAGAAAGGAAAAAGAACACACAATTCAAACTCTTGGACACAAAATTGGAAGCACACTATGGTCAGAAATATCATAATGCTGTATTACAGTAGATTTCCATTCATTTTCCCTAAAGCCTATATAAGTGAACAGACTTACATACTTTTGTAGTCCTAGTAGCCTAATGTTATCATAAAGTATACTTAAATATACTTAGATCATGTCCTTCTGTTAAAATTTACCTCACTATATTTAGACAACCCAACAAGCACAGCCCTGGAGACAAACACTGTTCTGTCAGTTGATGAATGGCTCTATCCATGTGGAACTGTGGGTGACCAGATCTCAATTAGAGGGAAGGAAAGTGGAGAGAAATATGGATGTGAAGGAAATAAGTTATTAGAAAAGGCTTGGATGATACTGATTAGGCTACATATGTTTGTAGATGAACAGGGGTGGGGTAGTTTGACAGTAGCCCCTATTGCAGTAATCCCCTCCAGCTCCTCTGCTTGTATCTGGGGCGTGTACTGCAAAACAAAACTCCCAGCCCTGCAACTCCTGCAGCTCCAGCGAGGCAGTCTGGATTTGCAGTCAGGGGACACTCATCATCATCATCAGTCAGCACAAAAGCAGCTCTCTCTCTCTCTCTCTCCTCTCACTGCCAGACACCCCCACAATCACTTTATCCGTCTCTCTAACAGGCACAACATCTCTTTTCTTTTCTCCTCTTGACACACGGCAATCATGTCTGCAAACGGCGCCGACGGGGACCTGCTGCAGATCCCTCTGGGACTAATCAACAGCGAGGGGAAATATCTGACTGCGGAGACTTTCGGCTTCAAAGTCAACGCCTCGGCCAGCAGCCTGAAGAAGAAGCAGACCTGGACCCTGGAGCAGACTGGAGAGGACGGCAGCGCCGTGTTCCTCCTCTCCCACCTGGGCCGCTACCTCGCTACGGACAAAGACGGCAACGTTACCGCGGACAGCGAGACGCGCGGCCGGGACTGCCGCTTCGTCATCACCGCGCACGAGGACGGGCGGTGGTCTCTGCAGTCCGAGCCCCATGGCCGGTACCTCGGCGGCAGCCAGGACCGGATCACTTGTTTTGCCCAGACTGCCTCACCGGCAGAGAAATGGGACGTGCACCTGGCTGTGCATCCGCAGGTCAACCTGTACAGCTTTGCGCGCAAGCGCTTCGCCCACCTGAGTGCGCAGGGAGATAGGCAGGAGGTGTCAATAGACCGGGATGTTCCCTGGGGGGTCGACTCGCTTGTGACACTGGTCTACCGTGACCAGCGCTACCACCTCGAGACCTGTGACAACCGCTTCCTCCGCAATGATGGCAGTCTTTCCGTCAAAACGGACAAGGATACCGGCTACATGCTGGAGTTTCGCTCCGGAAAAGTGGCATTCCGCGACTGCAACGGCCGCTACCTGGCACCCGTGGGCCCTACCGGCACAATGAAGTCTGGGAAAAGCACCCGGGTTGGGAAAGATGAACTGTTTGGCCTGGAGCGCAGCAACGCGCAGGTCGTACTGACTGCAGGCAACGAGAGAAACGTCTCCACGAGGCAAGGTGAGGCTCTGCAGCCACACAGAGCCAGAAAGAAAAATCCCATTTCACCATACAGATGAAGTCACTGCATAACTGGGCACACATCAGATGCAGCTGTTGCATGACTTGGCGAGAGAGAGAACAGAATTAGAGACTCCTGTTACTTCATTTTCCTCACACCATGTGTTTTTCATTATCATGCTCTCACTTTCTCCCCCGTCTCTCCCCCTCCCTCCTTTTGGCCAGTCTCTGCCTAGCTTAACATTTTTCTGCAGTAATTCTACCCCTGCATTGTGGCTGCCGGTTCAGGGTCAGCTTCAGTCTACAGTTATCCATCATTCTTTATCTCAGAATAGATTGAGAATAGACAGGGAACGATGTGAAGGGTTTGTTTAGGAGACAAAAAGTGATAAAATGGAGGAGAGGCAGAGAAAACAGGCTACAAAGAGGAGGTGTGACTCAGACCGTCCCGCTGAATGTGTATCTTTATGCCACATGCAACCTCTTTGTCTTGTCGCCACTCAGTCTCACTCTGTGATGCGTGCACATGGGACTGATTGTTAACCCATGCAGTCAGAATGCTTTAATGCATGTGAGTGTGTGTGTGCGCGCGCGCGCACGAGTGCATTCCAGGAGGGATGGCTTGTGAAAGAAGGAATATAATCTTTGTTTGAATGAGATCAGCGTAGATCAGTGACTTTTCTTTGAAGTTATGGCCATTTAAGACTGAAGGGAAACACACATGGAGAAGGGGCAAGGTGACAGTGTTCAGCATACATTCAGACATAATTTTTAAAGGACCACCCCTGCTGCATCTGTAACCCAATGGGCCAGTAGGCTCAGCGTGAGCACAGGCGTTTTGTTAGCCAGCTATTCAATGGTAAAAAATTAGGTTTCTGTGTCAGTCTCTTAATTGGGAGCAAGAGAGTTTTTTTTCTCTGCACTCTTCTATGGTGAAGAAATTCACAGCTGTGTTCTGTAAGTTTCAAGTATTTATAAGCAAATTGCAGGTCTAGATGCCTTTCCTGTGTCAGATTTTAACATTTTTCTCTCAAAGCTGTGTTAAAGTGGAATTTGAGTCGGATGACTACCTGTAATGTGAAAAGTGTCGGTTACAGTGTCAAACCCATAGAGAATGATCAACTGACTCCAGTTCCCCTCTGTCCAACGTGGTGTTTTAGCATCTTGCAGCTCATTGTTTTGGTTTTACGACCCGCAACTTTACTGTTTTGGATCAGTCTCACCATTTTCATCAGAATCATCTTCAGATGCAGCAAGCAACTGTTTTCAATGACGAAGCTCTGATAATCCATCTGTACGCTTCCTGTCCAGCACCAAACGTCAAATAAAGTTACACAGTTAGTGACTAGGCATTACACATAGTGGAGCATTTAGCAGCTAGATAGCCAGATATTTCCCTCAGGAGTCAGTGTTAACCAAAATAGAGGTTAAATTAGAGGGAATAGTGGACTTTATAGTAATATAGTGGATTTGCCATGTCTCCAAATGAACGATAATGCTGCTTCACATCTGCTGTGATGTATATAGGCAAATATTTGCTAATATGCCCACTATATCAACTGTATAAGGTGATGAGAAGATAAGCTACAGCCTGCAACCCCCAAGCGGGTAAATAATCAATTAATACTGCTTTACTACTAGTGTTCTTAAATAACTGTGACCTAGTCATTTTAATAGGCCTGATAATGGTTTTACATCAAGTCTTTAGGGAGTCTCAAGTCTTTATTTTTGCAACTTACTGTATTTTTTGAGTTCAAGCCTCAAGTACTATTCAAAATCTGAGAAGTAAATATGTTTATTTTTCGGCAGTGTCGCCATTATCCCAGAATGTAATCCAGTCACAAGGCATGTCGCATTCAATCTTCTAATTTTTTCTTATTTGGAAAAACTTCATTTTTGCTGTTCTTCGATCATTTTCATCATCACTCCCTTCCCCATTATTAATCCCTTTCAGGGTGGCCATATTCCCTGTGTGTGTGCCATATTACAACAAACCCGTGTGGCCACACCTTTAACAGTTGGGCACAGAGAGTTCAGGAAGTTTCTGTCCGTTTAAGAGTCTATCTGGGGAACTTCGTGAATTAGAGGGTTGGAGAGTTTCAGACAAGGAGGGAAACCTCCAGAGACAAATGAAAACTGACAGCAGACTGACCCACTTTTCTAGGCATGGACCTTTCAGCCAATCAGAAAGAGGAAGGGGACCAGGAAGTCTTCCAGATGGAGATGAGTCGTGAGGATAGGAAGTGTGCCTTCAGAACTGCTGCTGGAAAATACTGGACTCTGACAGCAAGTGGAGGCCTGCAGTGCACTGCCTCCACCAAGTAACCACACACACACACACACACACACACACACACACTGCATCAGGTTGAAGATCACTCACTTTATTTCACACATTTTCATCCTTCACAGTCAGCGCATTAAGTTTGTTAATGTGTGTCACAGGTCAGCCAACACTTTCTTTGACCTGGAATGGCATGAAGGTCGTGTGTGTGTGCTGGCAGCTAACAGCAAATATGTGATCGCTAAGAAGAATGGGCAATTGGCTGCTACAGTTGACAATGCAGGTCAGTGACATTTCAGAAGAAAAAGGAGAAAGGAGAAAATAACTAATTACAAGTGAATGTACTTTTTTTACAGAAAGATCAAGATTCTATCAGGATTTTGTTTTTAGTGTCTCTAATCATTCTTAACTAGGATATTTTCCCTTCATCCCTAACAGAACAGGGACCCTGTTTCCCAAATGCATATTCAAGTTTAGATAATCTTAGTACCCTTGTATGTCTATGCGCTATAATTATCCTCATGATACTTTTGGGAAACAAGACCCAAATCTGTTTGACACAACCCTAAAAGCCTGTCTCTTCAGGGGAGGCTGAACAGTTTCTGATGAAGCTGATTAATCGTCCACTCATTGTCCTTCGTGGGGAGCATGGTTTCATCGGGGCTCGTAAAGCTGGATTGGCGACCCTGGACTCCAACCGAGCATCATATGATGTTTTCCAGCTGGAGTTCCACAACGGAGCTTACGCTCTCAAAGGTAAAAAAAAAAAAAAAAGAAATTGTGTACAGAACTGTTGTGGTACTTGCATATTTTACTTATTTACTTCAAGTCACTAGTTGATATGCCTGCTGGCCATTTTCCAAAACATAGCGACGCTTCCCAATGTATAGAAAATATGTAAATATAGCACGTTTTAGCATCCTGATGGTAGATGTTTTTGAATGTTTGTCTGTTATGATACTAGCACTTTAGGCCAAAGTTGTAAATGTTCAAATTCTACACACTTTGTTGATATGGAAAACTCGTTAGTAAACTGTTGCCTATTAGACATCCAGCAAATATGAAGCAGCGTGTCTATCTTTATTACATCAATGCTTTGTCAATAGCAAAATGGACTTGCTGCTTGAAAACTCAGAAACTTCAGACTTGAGAGTTGTATGAAACCTTTTTCAATTTAAGAAACTATATCAGATTCACATTATCCTGTGCACAAGATCCCTATTTGCTCCGATCTCGTTGTGGGCCTTAAAAAGTAGTGCTCTCCATAGCCCGTCTTACTCCACTCTGCCTTACAGAAAGACTATAATTAAAACATCTAATGGAAATAATATAATTTCTGTATGGATCAACATGTCAGTCATCTGAAACGCAGCATAATACTCCTACTTAGAGCTGAACCTTAAATCAATATGATTTATCATCTTTCCACCACATTGTGGTGTAAATAGTAAGCACATTTAATCAAAATTAAATGAGGCATGTAAAAGGCTTTTCCATATCACCCATAAAATAACCATTATATGGGACATTAAATGTAGTGAGCATTAATTTGATTATTTAACCTGTCACTTTGGAACGTAAACACATTACTAAATGCTGTGCATGCTGTGCATGACTCAGGCTTCATTAATGTGTGTGTTGTTTGTCCAGACTCCCTGGGGAAGTATTGGTGTGTTGGAGACGACACAACAGTGGTGTGCAGCAGCTCCACACCTGTCCAGTTCCTGTTTGAGTTCTGTGACCTTAACAAGATGGCCATTTGTGCTCTGGGGGGGAAGTACCTTAAAGGAGACCATGCCGGAGGGCTAAAGGCCAGTGCCGACTCCCTGGACAGCGCCACCCTCTGGGAATACTGAGAAAGCACAGCTGAACTTCTCCATTGACACGATGCTTCAAACTATTGATAGATACTGTAGGTAGCTGTTTTTCTGCATATGTGTGCGTGCCTGTGGGTGTGTCTGTAGTTGTGAATTTGTTTGGATGGATGTGTGCTGGAAATTGAAACTGATAACCTGGAATTCATGGCACCAAAGCACTACAGGTGTTTTATTTTGTATTTTTTTCTCAATCATTATCTTTTTTCTGGGCTTTTTACTGGAGATTTGGATGTGCGATGACCTGGTTTTTGATGGATGAATTATAGTGTGGTTGCACATTTCACTTCCAGTCAAATTTACACAAGCTGTACCTGATAAATATCAGGATGATTGCTGTTATTGGTTGTACCTATCTGTGGTAAATACCGGTGAAAACCAACATGTGGAATGCTCTAACTCATAGCTTATAAGATATAACCTTCTTCTGCTAAATGTCCAGCTGGCTGTATTGTGCAGCTTTCATCTCCTGTTTACTCTTTACTATAAAGCATTACATACATCAGATCCAGGATGTTACTGATTTACATATTTCTGCTGTAAATAAGGCTTTCTTTGTCTCTGAATGCTTCAGAAACATAGTAACCATAGGAGACTTTCTGTGCAAAAGTGTGTTGCGACTGTAAAGAAAGAAATGTTCTTTGCTTGTACTCTACTTACATTTTCACTCTTAGATGTGCAGCCAGACAAAATCTGTATATAGACAGATGCAGCTTCATAAAGTGGTAGGTTTCTCTTCATGACTATAATCCACTCAGTTCTTTCTGGTTTAGTGCAAGGTTTCCAATTATACTTGAGGAAGAAACAAATGAAAGGAAAGGACAAGTGAATTTTTTTTTTAAATGTTCTCATCACTGAAGGAGCCTTTTTAGATATAATGGTCATCCTTTCTGTTGCGGGAAGTACAAAACGGAGGTGGTGGGTAACACCTGGTTACTAAACAGTCAAATGCACATTATTACTACAAATATGCAGTAACAGATACAGTGATTCCAACTGTGACTCTAAATCGGCACAATAATCGAGTGTCTAACTGCAAGAAGTTAAAAGCACATGTTTGTTGTGATGAAATGTCTGCCTTAGATTCAGTGCTGCTGATGGTGTATAAAGACAATGATGGAGTCAGTCATCTCTCTGGCTGTTATTGTGGATGTGCCTTCCATATAACATTTCAGTTTTTTCTTTTTCATGTTCACATTTGAACTGAATGGAGTAAACACCCCAATAAAGTTTTCCCTCTTAACAGTGGACCTTCTTCTTGATTTTTTAGCATTCAGTTTTATTTGTCCAGGTTTGTTTACATGGATATTCCACAGACTGTGCTGTTTTAATTGTTTTAAACAGTTTTAATTAGATCATTGTTCTACCAAAGAAATGTTTTAACAGCAAGCTGTGTATATTATCCTGAGTGGTATTAGCAGCATGGCTCCAGTCAAAGACTGACACACAGGATTTTGCAAAGATATCCATGGTGCCCTGAGAACAAAGCCTACTGACTTTTGTGATCACCTGAGATCTCCTCTAGCTCCACCATTAGCTTCACATTTGTTGTGTTCAATGAATACAATGGAATGGATTATCCCCTTCAGGATGAACTATAATAACTTCAAATAATTTGTTAGTTTGTTTAATTTGTCTAATACTTTAGTTTAAATACCAGCATAAATAATGGCATTCCCATTAGGAAATGTTTGCATGATAACAGGTTAAACTAACATGGTGAACGTTACTTGCTCATCATCAGCATGTTAGCATAGTTATCGTGAGCATGTTAGCATGCTCACACTCAGCCTCACAGAGCTGCTAGCATGGTTGCAACCTCTTGTTTGTAATTGGACGAATAAATACTTAAAAGTTCAGAAAACAGGATCAGTTGTGCAAAATGTATGATTAGGCTGCATAGGTTCTTGAGTGCCAGAAAAAGATCTGTCACCTTGACTTCACCTTGACAACACAAAGCTGAAGTCAATAAAATAAGAAAAGGAAATATCTATAGGCTAAGTCTGGTGATATTTTATATTTTTAATTCCAATAAAAAAGTCTAACACCATCAATGACGGGACAGAGGTTGCAAAATAGCCTTGGCTAGAAACCCTATATCCAACACATCTGTTTCATGTTATTGTTATTGTAACCTATTGCAATGTGTTTTCTGCATTGTCCCTGACAAAACTAAAACTAATCGTATTAAGTATTGTCTGTGTTTCTAAAGCTTAATGTGTAGTGTAGTTTAGTCATTTGGGCCATACACTTCCATTGTTGTCCAAAACTTTTAAAAACACATGACTGAACCACGTTGTTGCACTGGGCGACATGTTCCTTCCTTTCAAACCTGAATAGAAAATGAGCAGAGCCATCATGGCTTCAATTTGGTGACTTGGCATATTGTATATGGCAACCATCTTGTTCTGATAAGAAAATCAGCTGTCATGATTTTTGCAAATTCTGTTGTGTGTGGGAGAAAAAGAAAAATGCCTGCATCATGTCCCCTTGAGATTTCAATGAGCCAAAACTGTACAAGATAAAGGAAGGCGAGGGCAGAGGGAGGTAACCTACTCTACTTTCTCTGTCCTCCAGCGGAGGAAACTCAGCTTTCTCCTCTTAAAAAATACTCTGTCAGTGTAATGTGTGCTAAACTATACATCTTTGTTTTGATACAAACAGAGACAGGAACAGGAACAGACCAACAAACATCCTTCATCCTCCACTGCAGAATCTCTGCGTGTTGCCATGGTAACAGGTAATAGCAGGGCTTGAGGAGGATGAATGTTCGGAGTTATAACAGACACACATGGATAAAAAATCTTAATAAGCTTTGTAATAGTCAATAACGACAGATCCTCTCAGGCAATTCAGACAATAAGAGACTGAAATAGGACTTTGTGAATAAAAACCTCAGGATAAAATAAGATTAGACATGTCATAGTGCCTAAATGAATTGGAGTTTCCACTGTGCTCACACTAATACAATAATAATCTCATTCCCATGCCTATTCAGTCAGTGTGTGTTTTGTGTGCTGTGTGTGCAAAATATATCTAAGAGAAAACACATGGCCATGTCTTGCCAAATCTCCCTGACAGAAAAAAAACCTAATATGGCACTAAGAACGGTAGAAGGTAAAAATAATAAGCAGGGGGGAAGACAAAGCAGGAAATGAATGAGAGGAAAAATGAAAAGAGAACATGTCCAGCAAATGACCATGAGAAGAAAGACATTTATGCATGCTGGAGGACAGTCCTGAGATCAGTCAGGGTTATGCGTCTCTGACAGCTTCAACAGCGAAAAGGGAAGAGCTTGTTCAAACTGTTGGTGAAAATGTTCATGGAGAAGGAGAGATCAGGATATGTTGTCACACTTCTCTCACCGTCTAGCATTTACTGGGCACCATACATCACAATGCTACAATTTTCATACCAGATTAAAGAAGGAAGTCTTGAGCACATATTTTGTATTCCTTACATCTTCATATCATATCTCATTACCGAGTTGAATACTGTTGAATAGCGAGTATGCACTTTGGAGCAGATATGAGCAGTGTGGTGGGAATGACAGCATAATTGTGCCATTTTCTTTGGCTGAGTCCAGCAATGTACAGATGAGACTTGTGGTTGTCCAAAAAGAGGAAACAGGGCTTCTCTTTTGAGCACTTTGCATGTTTATTAAAATGTTTCAGGAAGTCAACAAAGTGCGTATCTTTTATCCATTCAGATGGATTTGCCCCTCATTTGCAGCCAGTTGGCCTGATCAGGAACTGATTGTGTATGTTGACACGGAGGAAAACAAAATATGATGGTATACTACTCCTTGTGACTGAGAAAACAGATCAGTGACCCTACTTGTTTGAATCCATGTCTGGCCACCACTTTGTACAGTATTTTGTATAGTGGTCACCCCAGTTTCCTTAACATTCCATATGTCTCCTGGTCAAAACTCGTATTTCTGTTTCTCTTTGTCTACATTGTCGAAGAAAACATTTTCTCTTTTGAAGCCACTTGTCCCGGCAAGGCTTGTTTCTGTGGGACAGCATTGTTTGCCACTTTAGTAAGCCTGTAAACCACTCTTTGCTGGCCTTTTCATTTTCTGCTCACATAGACACGCAGTAGGCAAATCTTCTGACCTCACTTGGTGACAGACCAAAATATGTGTCAGCTGACCTACAGTAGTAATATATTGAAAAAGCTGCTCCTCAGAATCAAGTGAAAAACTCTCAAAGGTATTCTATAACCAACCATTATTGTTGGCATGGCTGTCTGGCTTTCAATTCCTATAATTTTATTTTATTTATATTGCGCCAATTCACAACAACAATTATCTCATAGTGCTTTTCATATAGAGCAGCCCTAGACTGTACTCTTTGTGCTATTATTTACAGAGACCCAACAATTCACAACATGAACAAGCGACAGAGGCAAGGAAAAACGTCCTTTTAAGAAACAGAAACCTCAAGCAGAACCAGGGCTCAGGATGATTGGCCATCTTCCACAACCGGATGGGGCTGAGAGAGAGCGCAAGAGCGATAGCAAGAAAGAGGGAGAGAGGGTTGTAAGGGTAGGGTGGAGCAGCCAAGACCATATGTTGTGGTATGGAGTGGAGACAGAGGACCCAAATGCAGCACTCAGAGGAAAGGAGGTTTATTGAGGGAAAAAGGGGTTGAGGGACTTGAGTGGAGGGTGAGGGAGATGCTGGGGGAACACGGGCACGAGGAAGCAAGGAGACAGGGACCAGGGAGCCGGGGAACACTAGGACCGAGGAAGCGAGGGAGCACAAGGGAACCGGGAGGGCGCCGGGGGAGAGGTCCGAGGGGGGAAGAACCAGG
>JAPMOB010228074.1:0-17282 GCA_029875015.1 Lepomis gibbosus
AATAACGTGTCCATTTACTTTTAATGGACAGATATGTTTTATACTTGAATATAATCCAATTAATCTTATTTTCATCCTGTATAGACACCTTATTTTGAAAACTGGACGTTGTCACGTGTGTATCCTCGCGCTAAATTCATCAAGTCTGACGTAGTTTAAACCCAGATAAATAATGTATGTGGTTCTCATATGGCCTAACATGAAGACTTTACAGCCTCTCTTCAGGTAGGAGTCCCATACTGCAACACTTGTCTTTGTAAAGAGACAAACTGACAGGATAAAGTCGCTAACCTGCCTGTCAGCTCGCACTGGGCTGTTTCACTGGATTTATAAAGGCTTGATTTTGGTTGCCGAACATTCGGTGCATCCCTATATGTAATTATTTTCTTTATTTATCAAAGTGTCCATGTTACAGCACATTTTGTCTTGTGCTTTGCTGAGCGCACCTCATTCCATAGGCCATCCACCACATAGAGAAGCTGAAAGAGGTTCACAAGGATCATGGAGTAAGAGGGAGCATCCAGACTCTGCTGCTTCATCTCAGCCAGGGCCATCGCAAAGTTGATAAAACACTGAACAATGAGAGACAGATATTATGAAGGTTACCTCATCATCCAGAATGCTGTGCAGACATTTGTGAAGATACATGCTAACTTTCATTCAAGGTTTCGAAGAAACACATGAGTGGAAGCAGCATTTAACGCCTGCTTATGTTTAAGGATTGACAACTTGACAACAAAATCTTCAGTGACACAGGGAGGTTCATTAATGCTATAACAGAAGTCTGCATTAACCTTATAGCCACAAGGCGTTCACTGAATTCATGCCACATCTGAGGTTAAAAACCACTTCCACATATGGCCACCAGAGAGTGCAATGGGTGAAGTGTTTCATCAATTACAATTTGCTAACAAATGTTTTTAAAATCCACAGGAGGACGCATGTAGGCTACAAAAATACCAAGAGGCCTGTTTTGCTTAATAATAACAATAATACATCTTTTTACTTTGTGTGCTCACTTAATGTATTTTTGTGACAAAGGTTTGGTCTGGTGTCCCATGACAACTCACCCAGCCAATCAAACCAGGGCGCATCTCACAGAAGAATTTCAAATCAAAGTCTCTGATGCGGGGATTGAGCTCACGTCCTTTGAAAAAGTCATAAGCCACATTGCCTGGAGAAACAAAGGAAGCAGACAAGAGTCCAAATAAAGAATAAAAGAGGCACGACACAATGTATGTCACCAGTGAGTAAGTAACTAATCTTTCTCTTACCAGAGTTTCCCCCCAGTGCCAGATGTTCTGGGGCAGCATAGCGGGAGCGCACATACAGGTAGACACTGAGAAGGACAGAGATGAGGAAGGAGGCCACGGCCAGCTGCAGGAAGTGGCTGTGGATGTAGGTGAGGTCAATGCCCTGGTGCACCGCCGCTGCTACAGCTACAGAACTCACCACAATGGCAAAGAAACCTAGAGGGATACAGAGCAGTTTCAATACATATGGAAAGAAGAAAGATAGAATGTGGAAGACAAAAGGCAATTTAAAATATAAAAAAGAAAGATGAAAGATAAATATGTTTAAGCAAAATCGTTATCCAGTTACACTGTGACACTTAGTGATTGTAATGCAATTGGCTGGCAGTGGGAGCTGGAGACAGAGCGATCACTTCACAGTCTCACCATTTGTTCTGTACTGCAGCTTCTCCCCGGACCTCAGTGGCATGCCCTCGCTCAGCTAGAGAGAAAAAGGCAATATTGGGATTAATAGTTGACTGAGAGTCAGAGTACATGTACAGTCACTGTGGGGGGAGAATTCACAGTGGGAGTTAGGGTCACTCACACACAAGCACACACATGCGTGCTAGTCTGAGGGGAGCCAGCGACAGTCTGTTTAGAAGTTTGCTGCTCTGGCAGGTTTCAATTCACTCCAGATGCCAAGTAAAATTTTGATTGTAAACATCTGTCTGTAAACATCTGTTTTGAAGCAGAATAGGACACTGAAGATGAAATACGTACATCTATAATTGAAGAATTTACTTTTTAGACTGAAATATTGAACACAAAAAATGTAATATGTTTATAAAGGTTCATCATTCAGGTGATCAGAGAGTAATCTCAGTTAGTGAACAATTCAAGAGGCAGAGGTGATCCAGGACAGAAAGATCAAGAGCTTTCATTTTCCCGTGGAGCATCTCATTAACTGTGACTCCTGACCATTAATCCAATTTCTGCCTCCTGCCAGAGCTAATAAACTGAAAAAGTCATGTGCCGCTTCACGTGTGTCTTTCCTCTACCAGTGATTACAGGAAGCTGGGCAGCTACTGCATTACACACAGTCTGAACTGGGTTAAAATCACAGTTCAAATCCCTTCACCATAATCCGTGTTTTGTCAATGTTATTTTGTGATTATTATTTTTATGGCACACAGTGCTGTCACTCACAACAGCTGTTTGTTTAAAATATACAAAATGCAATGATAATTGTCTAAAAACTGTTTTTTAGGCAAATGACATCACATTTTCTTGTCTGTACAGTTCTCAGCTCTTGACACTTACCCTTCCAACTGGCAGGATGTAGAGCAGGGCCTGGAATAAGATCCAGAGGATGACAAAGCCAAGAGCCTGGGAATCCCAGAAAGCTTCAAGAGGGGGCAGTGGAGGGGGGAAGTTGGCCAGGCTGGGGTCCTCCAGTTTGCCTTGGAGTACCAGGAAAAGAACCCAGGCTGGCAGGAAGAGCAGCCAGAAGTATGCTCCTGGAGGAAAGAGAAAACACACAGGGTGTGATGAGGTTCAGTTTGCAACAGCTGTTCTGCATGTCTAGCCACACACACACACACACACACACACACAATGCTGTGCATAACTCATGATAGCACAGAATGGAACATAATTGTACTGTTCTGACACTACAGTATACATTATGTTTCAGGGGTAACATTGGTGATAACCCTGGGTTTTCAATACCAAAACAATGGTTCACTTCTTACCGGGGTAGATCCGGAGACCCATGGTAACTTATGCTGAGCTGCTAACCTGCTCCAGAGCCTACATGTTGAGATTCAGTCTTTCAGCACTATTTGAGCAGACTTTATGGCATGAATGGATTTTTTGTTTCATTACATTATGAAGTTGTTTTAGAACAATGTTTGGAACACTTTTGAGTGTGTTAAATAAATTAATCTCATTTTTGAAGTGACGACAAATTATTAAAAGTGAGGTGGAACGATTACTTATTCAGTGTTCTTTTAATGTGGGAACACCGACAAGGAGCCGAGCTGAAAGAATAAGGCTGATATTTTCACAGACGCCATAAGAACACACCAAATCAACGGCTTATTATGGTCTACGCCTGTTCACCTAGGCATTCACACTGTAGGTGATTTTCTGCCTCCCTGCATGTGTCAGCTGCAGACGTGCGGGTTGACTTATGCTGTTTTTCCATTACTAGTACCAGCTCAACTCGCCTTGACACGGTTTGGCTGTGCTCTGTTTTCCATTGCAGATAGTACCCCTCAATGTAGCTGCTCATCATAGCACGCCACTCACAACTGCCGCGATGTAATGTTCAATGCGACACACACCAGAGACCCACAGCTGTCTCTTGATTTAAGTTAAAATGTTTCAACCTTCCTCAGAATGTAAAGACTATAAGCGGTATGAAAACCTTCCAGCTGTGTTTTCCTCTGCCGTTGTTGCTGCAGTGGTCTGTGGGACGGCGGGAGCAGAGGGCTCTGTGAGCGGACTCTCTCTGACCAATCAGCTGTCTGATGTGTTTTTACAATTTTTCCACAATGGAAAGCCAAAAAAAGGCGAGTCGAGCTGGTACGATGCAGTGGAAAAGGGGCTTTACAGAGTTGATAACCAGCTTCTTAGGATCGCTTATCCTGTTTGTAGTTGTTAGGGTTAGTGAAGCCAGATAACGAAAACATATCCTGGGTATGTTTAACTCCCTTTGTGGTACAGGCCCCAGTTCTCTTTTCCCCATGGTCACACACCTCTGCTGAAAACTCAGCGGCTTGCCCTGCCTCTGTCGGTCTCTTTCTACATGTGTGTATCTGCTATGTAGAATTTTTTTTTCTACACGTGATTCCCTTCACAGCAGCAGGTGCCCCACATGTGGAGGAGGCTTGTTAATGACGTAGCCTACAAAACTGAAACCAACGTGGTAGCTGACGAATGATATCTGCACAGGTGTGTTCACTGTCGCTTTACTTGGTCCATATCCAACATGTACGCAACACTACACAAAACACAGCCTCAAACAACAGAATTAATAAAGCAGCATCTTGTCATCAAATAAAGCGTGACTCAATATAATTATGTGGCCTTTAACAGGACTGGGGTTGTACAAGGCTGTAATCGGTTTGCCTTAAATTAAACTGTGGAAGACTTTGCTTTAAAAATCTTTCTCAGGCTAATAAACGCATATTGACATTTCCTGTCCATCTTATAACCTACCCATCTTCCCTCCAAAGTCAAGTGGGGTGGAGAGGGAGCCAGCAGGAGCTGCTGCCAGCTTGGCATTCTTGTCTTCCTGCTGCTCCAGTCTGGCCTCAACTGCTTTCGCATCTCCGTCGTCCTTTCTGCGGCGCAGATTGTAACGTCCTTGGTTCTTCTCAGGTTCTGCCTCTACGGTAGCCTCAGACTTCTAAAAAACATTTTGGATTATGGATTAATAATACATTTAAATTGTTACACCACCATCAAGTAAAGTTTATCTACCCAAAACCACAGTGTTTCAAATGCAATGTTTTTGTCTACAGGAACTTAACCGATGAAATTCTGTGAACAGAAATTATGTCAATAAATTACAGTAGTACGAAGCACAAAAAACATGATTCACATATTAATTGAGAAGCAAAGTTCCCTAAAATTGGATTCTTGTGTTTGATTTGTTCTCAATAGACACATGGATGGACAGAAAAGCTTGAACTGTGCTGCCAGCACAAAGTGCAGCTGAATGCACTGATACTGTGTAAGTTGGCCTGAGCGATATGAGGAAAATCTGCAATAACATTGTTCAATATTGCAATGATGATATGACTTGTGATGAATAAACAAATACTTAAATGTGCAAAGTAGCTGCCTCATTGTCTTTAATTTCAGAACAGAATTAGAAGTGAACATTTTAAATACAACTAAATGTTGTTCTGGAGCAGCAACTGTAAAATTTATAAAAGCAAAGTCACTCAATAACATCTCAGTGGAAACTAAAATGTAAATAAAATAAATGATATTATTCAATGATATTATTCCAGACAGATTCACTGGCAGCAATACATTAGCGCTGGTAGAGAGAGGTTTGTCTCAGCCTGCAGCTCTGTTTACAACAATGTGCAGAATTTTAAGATAAAACTAGGACAAACAGACAATACAGACAGACAACTTCTGTTTAAGCTTGTTAATAACATTGTGCGTCAAACAACACAGAGGATTGTTGACAGAGCAGATTAAAATATCACTTGTTCACTATCACTTTCACAAAGGTTTTGTTGAACATGCCTAAAGTAACGAGTGTACCTGTCATCAGCTCAAGTAATTTGGAGTTACCACCACTGTTTCCACCATGGCTGGCTGTGTGTGTGTGTGTGTGTGTGTGTGAGAGTGAGAGAGAGAAAGAGACAGAGAGTAGGAGGCAGAAACTGCAGCCACATGATATAATAACAATGGTCATAACAACCTCATAATAATGCCCTGAGACAAAATATTTCTTCATAAAAAAATTTAAAGCTTTTCTACTAAATGAGTTTCAAAATGTGAAACAAAGATTCCAGATCAAATCCAATAGTAACTAGGGCTGAATTGTTTGGGTGAAAAAAAATCTAATTGCGATTTTTCTGCCAGATATTGCGATTACGATTCAATTATTATTTTTTAAGCTCAACATTCACTGCCAGTCTATTTTTGACAGCAGCTGTGACAAGCAGCACAGAGCAGATGAACCGGGCAGGAAGTCAGACACAGAATGGCGGAGAGGATCCGGTCAATTTTCAAAATAAAACACCCAGTGCACACTCCTGGTTGTATATCAACAATAAACACAGTTAAAACAGACAGAGAAACAATTACATAATTACATAGCCTACTTAATCATAGTAGAAGCACAAAAGCAAGGACAATTTAAAAAAATTAACAAAATCTAAACAAGTCAGCAAAATCAGGCAGGCAAAACGATCTTATTCTGAAATGCTCCATGAGGGATGTGTAGCCTGCAGAGAGCGGAACAGAACGGAACGTGCTCACTGAGAGCTGGTATCTGTAGTTGAAGCAAAGAAAGTACAAATTAACAACAAGTCAACATCGTAGGGCAGGCTAAACGCTCCTCTGCTGAAATACGTCAGTGTGAGTGGACGGTGGCGTAAAGTGCTGCACGGCCGCTGCCTGTGTTGGTTCACCTGGCGCTTGTGATTGGCAAGGAGGTTTGTCACACAAGGACGAAATGGAATGAATGAATGAATGAACAGCCCTCTGGGATATATTAGTTAGTGAAACTTAAGTCACACCCTGTTCCTGGACTCATTTGTAAATTTCAATCTGTGCATGAAGTAACCTTAAGGCTTTACTTTCACTGTTAACAACAAAAAAAGCTTTAAGCTATGTCTGAGCTCCAGCTTTTTCTCAGAAATCTTCTTAGAGAGGGTATACCTTCATAGGATTAATGATTATGTCACATAATCATACAGACAAACAATGATATTACAGGCTAGCTGGTCTCAGGTCTGCAGTCCTACTCAGGGATCTGATTGAGACAGAAACAAAACAACAAAGCTAACAAAATGAACAAAGAACTGAAATGAGTTTTTCTTTAAAATCTTAACTCCTATAAGAATCACAGATGTCTACCTTTCCACACGTTGCCCTGCCAAGCAGAACATTTTAAATGCAGTGAAAGTAAAGACAAGGCACATGCTGGTACACCATGTGACTGGCTACATGAAGCACGATCTTGTGAGGGGAGCCTCTCTCAGCTGGAAAACACACAGCCCCCCCCAACGTGCATGCATCATGACATTCCATAAGCTCTAACTTACCTCAAAGCCCATTCACTATTAGAAAGCGAGTAGCGCCTGGAATATCAGTTGGATTGTTTGGTAATACTGTCTATCTGACAAAACGAATTTCAAAGTAAGAGAGAAACACTAGAATAAAAAGTGGGATTAATGTTTTCTAGTGCAACAGTCCAATGACACGATGTAACTGGAGTAGATGGACAACAGACGGTGTGCTTGTAATTTATTTAAGTTTTCATTTCAGTAAATATGGATCTTTCCATAAATCTAAGTTTTCCAAGTTTTCCACACAAATGAACATTTTTTTAATTACAAGATCAAACTCACCTCATTTACTTTGTTAGCAGTGCTATTGTCCTCTTTTTGTTTCTCCTCTTTCTTTTCAGGCTTATTGTTGCTATTGTTCTCTGCTGGCTTTGTCTGTTGCTGCCCATCAAACAATGGAGGGAGATTGATGTAGATGGAGAGACAAAAAGGGGGAAAAAAGCAACGTGAGGAAAAGGCAAAGGGAACGTGACAGTGTTATGGTCAAAATCCAGAATGACAAACAGACAGAAAGTGACATTTTCCCACAGTGACAAGGTTCTGATGATTTAGGGCGTCTGACGATGGACTGAATCTTGCCAAACTTTTACTTTTCTTTTCCACTTAATGTTTAATTATCAAAACGCCACAATAGTCTTTGCCATCTTCAGGATTATGGGTACGGTTTGCATCAGTGCCCTATTGTACTGACTGCCGTTTCCAAGGTATTTCTGTGTTTCATGTTACGGTGCACAAAATCTCATATCACCACTACTACACAAACTATATCTGTGTGTGGTGAGTGGAAATTACAGAACTTGATAGACCACAGAGTAGGGCCGATAAATTTAGAAAATATAGTGAATGAAATAAAAAGTCATAAAAGTCACGTTTTTATGAAAAGCGCACTGAGATAACTGTTGCTGTGATTTGGTGCTATATAAATAAAATTGAATTGAATTTAATACTATTATTACAATTATTTTGACTGCAATACTGATAGGATTTGCGATATATTGGTGGGAATTATAATTTGTTTTTATCATTTTCATTGAAAAACATTAAAATGCTTATGCCGTGATTTTAATTACTTTAATTTTATTTTTCACCATAGGGCAATAGGTTTTTTGAGGCGAATGGTACCAAACAAAGATGTTTTCTTAGGCCTGCAGATTATGATGTGAAGGCCGGGCTCTGCAGCATGACAATATTTAATTTTAAAGGGTATTTTCCAACACTTTTCACCATTAACAAATATTGCACTATATGTGATTTGAAATTAGCAGTAACCATATTGTGATTGTTAAGCCCTAACACAGTCATGACCAAATGACAATACTCAGCCTACAACCCACACAATATACTGTATATCTGTGTGTGTCACATGAAGCAAACATGGAACTACTTCTTCCAGCTTCAACGCACTTTTTTGAAATGAAATGTGCTCTGCAACAAACACTGTTTTCCCCGTTACAATTAACAACAAAGTACAGCTCCAGGAAGGAAACAACTGAATTAGAGGGAGGCTTAGTCTTTGGTGTCTTTTGATTAATGACTTTGCTACTACTGTACAGTTCTCATTTCCAATTCTGCATTGTTTTCAGGATATTGTTTCTTTAATGTTAAGTTAAGTTATGCTAAGTTTCACAAGGCAACTCTGCAGTTAACCAGGCCATGTTACTGTATAGCATGAGTAGTCATTAAAAAAAAAAGGAATAAACAAAAATAAAGTAAAGTACACTGATAGTGACTCTACATCTGCATACAACACATGTACTGTAAGTATTAGAGGTAAACAGTATTACTTTATGGTACAGTATCTCGTGACTTTATGACTTGCATATATACACACTATTTTCGGTGATATCAGCCAACCTATCTTTCTGTAAATCACCTCCAATATCAGTGCTATGACAAGAAAATTAGAAGGCAGCTGTGGCTTTTACCAGGGGACTGAGCCTGACTTCTAGCGCATCCTTCAGATTTGAATCCCTGCGGGAGGACGGTGCATTCTCTGTTATTGCTGCAGCCGCCACTGCTGCCGCTGTGCGGGAGGACGAGCGGCGTGTGGTCCTCGCTGGAGAGCGTGAACGGCTGCGACGACGGCCTGGTGATCTAGAACGAGAGCGGGAGCGAGCACGGGTCTGGAAACCAGCAGCGCTCTGAGGGAAAACACAAACAAGAGAGGAGATTGCAGCATTATTAACAATTGTACCTTGCTTTTATAGCTGGAACAGAAAACATATTAAGATGACTATCTCATCTTGTGTATATTACAAAGAGTCCACATGATGCTGAAACTTTACACAGCAGGGTCATGAAGAGGTTGTCCACAATGCTTGCACAGTCCAAAGGCATTCCTCCAGATCATTAACCAGTTAAGACAGTTTGTTTAATTTGAGTGTTTCCACATTTCAGCCAAATGGCCTTAACAATGATAAAATACAATAAAATTAAAACAAATCAAATATTTCTGAAGATGAAATGAGGACCAAAAAGAGAACTATCTTTATGAGCAACCTCTATTGTTGACATTTTAATTAAACCACAGAAAAAACAATTTACACCAATATACTACACAAAACAAATGTCCCATGAAACTGGGGAAGAACAGAGTGAAGTACAGATTGTAAGTCTCTGTGACTCCGGGGCTACCTTGATGTCCTGCTCCTTGAGCTCCAGCTCAGTACCATCCTTGTAGATGACAGTATAAAGCTGACTTTTGGCATCAAACCCCAGCACCTTCACCTGATAATACAGGCTGCTGCCAGGCCAGCGGCCCATCACCATGTCCCCTCTCTGATACTTCACAGTAGGCATCTTCATTGACCTGAGAACAAGTGAAAGATGAGATAAAGAGTGAGAGCAGAAGTAAGTAAAAAGAAAGTGAAAGAAGGGGGACAGGAGATTTCAGACTGCAAACACATGAGAGTCAAAGGACAGGAGAAAAGAACAGGTAAGAAGGGAAACACAAAGGATTC
Organism: Lepomis gibbosus; assembly: GCA_029875015.1. NCBI lineage: Eukaryota > Metazoa > Chordata > Actinopteri > Centrarchiformes > Centrarchidae > Lepomis > Lepomis gibbosus. The sequence goes on from JAPMOB010228074.1 coordinate 10,015, forward strand.
AAAAACTCTTTCAAACAGCTTCCTAAACTAAGGTCTACTTGACCGAGCAAAATCACTGTAAAAAAGATTTTTCCACTTTTGCTCAAACAGTGCAGGCGGGATGATTCAAACTGAAATTTTGTAATAGTAAAACAAAAAGTGTAGAAACTTTTATTTAAAAGAAATCAGTCAATGCAGTGCAAACCTAATTTGCCACTGGTAAGTACAGTGAAGAAGGATAACTTGATACAATGACAGGTATTGTAGCTGCTTTGTTTTCGTACAGCACAGCATGAGCTCAAACTTCAACAATCTGCTTTAGTGACAATTACAGTAGCATCTCAAAATCTCAGTGGGCTCATTGTCACTCACACTGCTTTACATATCTGCTGCATTTACATACAGTGTAACATTGGCAGGACAATAATTCACTCTTACAGTGCCATATCACTCCAAAGAGAGAGACACAATATGAATTACTGACCACAGACATCACAATAACTTGCACTGTTGCTGTAATTAATGAAGCCCATTACCATAACACTACAGTGTATAACATATGTCTATAAGTAACTGCATATATAGTTTTTATTAACATTTTCATTCTAATTCTAAGTATTTGTATATATGTTGTGTGTATGTGTAGCGTGAAGGGAGATACAACTTTCATTTCACTGTGAAGCCCTGTGTTGTAGAATGACAAATTAAATGTACCCTAAACATTTTTTAAGGCTCAGATTTATCATGTGATTGTACTTGGCAGATGTTCTTCAAAAAAAAGGCACAGGGTCAAGGAATAGAGCAAGCAATTCCAGACAAGTTCACTATGAGCTGTAAGATGCTTGTGAGCCAAGACAGGACCTGGCCTCTCCCCCAGGCATTGTCTCTTCAAAATAAGTAAGTGCAAATATGTTTAACCCTAGGGCATCATAATAACCGGCTCTACCCGTAGTCTAGACCAACACCCCCGTAGGAATCCCAAACTTCACAGAAAAAAAAACACAAAGTCAATTGAATCTGCGTTTCTGATTTCATTTTGTTTGCTTATGTTTAAAACTCGGCAGATGTGTGGTGCAGCAAGGCGAGGTCATCCTTTCACTAAAAAACCCCTACAGGTTAAAAGTATTTTTGTCAACCAATTGCCCTGCTAGTTGTCCATGATGAAGATTCAGTATTGTTATATATGCTATAGAAGATTAAAGCGACAATTTATGACAAAGGTTGATATACCATAACATTATTTTCAGGTGAATTGCTTTAGATTCATTATCATTAACAGTATGAATTTGACAATTTTAAAAAAATCAATTCTGCATTAAAATCATTAAAAGTATGGATTGTATTTTTATGCATACATCATTGGTTAACAATTTCAAAACCATCCAAACATCCTGAGAGACTGGAGAACCTACATTAGCTAACACAAAAAATCCTACTAGTGTGCACCACTGGACACAATGAGGTAGGCCAGGCAAGGTCAGCATTATGGAACATTAGTGACCAGGGAGGCTCAGTGTCTAGAAAACCACCGCACTACTGCAGAACTGCTGACAGGTCTGTCCCTGCTAGGTTTACCCAAAGCTGCCTGTCTAAAAGAGTCGAGCCATTCAAGTCGCAGCCAACCAGGCAAGGAATTTTACACCAGACACTGCACAAATGACGTGAAACTAAACTGTAGTTGAGGCTCTTGAGTTTGCCAACCCTAGCAGCCAGTTTAAGGACAACCATGCAAGCTTACTGAGCTCATAAAATGGTAATAACAGCTGGTCAGTTTGCGACAACCACTGAGTTCTCTGGGCAAATCTAATTTTCTTCTATGCTGCATAAACTAACATCTGAATAACTGTCAGCTGAAAAAGAATAAAAGTCAAACATGCATGTGCTACACACCATTCAGCTCATTAAAAATAATCTATATTAAGAGATAAACTGAGGTATATCCATGTTTCTACTACTCTAAATCACCACGCCAGTGTCAGCAAAAGAAAACAGAGGAGTCATTGCAATATGTTAGAAATGCAGATTAGTAGCCCCTTAACAAGACCATAAGTTATTGGACGGACTTATACATTCAGGACAACAAGCTTTGGTTTCAGCAAAGTAAATTTAGGTCGTTACCTCCAGCACTCTGCTGGTGACAATTTTAGCAGCATACCCTAAGGACAGCCTCCTGTCAACAGTCCTGCTAATTAAAATTCCAGTGGTTAACACAGGGCCATGCTTCAATAAATGGCAGGCAGCATGTAGAAACTGTTTTGAAATTATGGGATGTTGTTCAGGTTGTGCTTTTTACCCTAAACTTTCCAACTGAGGAGAAATTAAGCATTATACATATATCAAAGTAACCCTATGTTATTGTTAAACTTGACAATAAGAGGTAAATATTGACAATTGTACAATAAAATCCGATGTGTACTTTATCAATCTCCTGTAAGCCTTTAGAAACACGAAAAAAAGAGGATTTACAGCAAAGGCTCCAACAGACCATTTAGAAGTTGGCTCACCAGGATTGCTACAAATACGTAGGGAGAATCACATGCATATGCAGCCAATCCCTAATCCACTGGTAACTGATCTAATCTTGTAAATCCACAACATCTGAGTGAAAACCCATCTCAAAGTGACACACCCAAAGTGAGTCCCTGCGCTGCTCTCCAGGCTTGCCTGCCGAGTTATGGGATGTGGAAGTCAGGGCTGAGTCGTGAGAGTTTCCCATCAGATCTCAGGCTGCGCTGATGAAAGGATACGAGCGGTAACGAGGGTGGAGTGTTAAATATAAGTCACGCAGACATCCCCCCTTTGTGCTGAAAACTGCTGTTTAGCTCCACCTGGTATGCAGACCTTTTGAAATGTAACTTGTCAAGTAAGATGTGAACTCCCACCAAAGAGGCCACAACCTGTTGTGTTGACATTGTGACGATAACTTTACTTTAATAATGGTAGTTAGGATGAATAGGCATGGTTGCTTTGGCGGACAGCTCACTGTGACAAACTTTACTCCCTGATGTTATTTTAATGCGCCAACAAACGTCAGGTTAATATAACTGTTAGTGTTAAGTCGCAAGATCCACGATTTAACTTTATTCTGTATGGTCAGTCATATAAGTTACAGCGTGTTATCTGTTAACGCAACTATTACAATATAATACCAAATAAGCGATAAATTAAAACTAACGTTATGCTTTGAAAATGAAGAGTTGAAATAGTTGCTTTTCAAACCTACAACATTTTTGTTTTGACTAAATTGTCTCCCCACTTTTATTCATTGTTTCGTTAACTTTTACTTAAGGTTACCTGCCTGTTTTTAGTTTTTAGGTCCATATAATTGAGATATTTCACTGCTTGCCCACACGAATGCGAGCTTGGGTTATCTTCTACAATGACAGTAACTTACGTTAAGCTATAACGTTAACGTTAGTCGTTATGCCACAACTCACTTGCAATAACGTTATATAGGAGCTGTTACTTTAACCAAATGCGCCTAACGTTAGCTTTGTTAGCCTCAAGACTGCTGTGATGCAGTTGCAAGCGACAGATAGGAAAGGAGGGAAAACGTCATGCATTCAAATACTGTTGGCAAAGAAACCAAACACATCCGTCAAAGAATGAACCGTCTACACATATGAACAAGTTCAACAAAACGGTATTCAATGGCCGTATCCCATTAAAAGATTTTAAAACACACAGTGCGCAGGCAGTCTAAAAGCCGGCTAATGCTGGCGTTACAGTCGCATATAGGTTGTGTTTGTCTAAGCGGGCACAGTCTAATTTCTGACCATAGATGGGACCGTTACGGTTGGGTGTCCTTAATCTGGATGTTGACGAATAGCACTTACAAGCAGTGCTTCTGGCCAGAACTAACAAATATTTCTAATACAACTACGAAATAAAAGTTCCATCACATATATACAACCTAACTTATCCTCCAGCATTTTTAGTTGGACCAATGGAAACAACTTAAGGTTCCAGGAACTACTCGGAGCCTGCAGAGCCGTTATACTGTCAGCTTGAGTTAGCTTCGGCTAAACCCTAATTTCTCAACAAAGCGATTTGCTATTTTTCACCACACACAAATGCGTTGGACGGTTGTACTTACCTTAAAAATAAGCAAATAAATCCAGTGAGTAAAACTGAAAAGATATTCCAAAAAAATAAGGAAATAATAAATTAAGCTTTATATTTTAACAACCGACTTTGTTAACGTTTGACGTAGAGCTCGTTCTCCCTCCCTTTCTGGGCGAAACCCACCAGTGACTAGGAAGGCGCGAAGGCTGCTGATTGGCTAACTCAACGTTCATTTCAAACAGTTCTACAATCTCATTGGTTATCGGTGGATTTTAACTGAGTTTTGATTGGTTCTGAGGGAGTCACGACTACTTTGTTTACTGGTGTCAAATTACCGTCAGACAAAATGGTTGAAATCGTCAAAAACAGATCTCACATAATAAACATTACTTTAACGGAAATATTCATACTGAAATTAACATAATACTGTAATAAAATAGTTGATATGAATCACATAAAATGTGTTATTAAAACACTAAAATTTTAACATATGTACAACATATTTCACACTATATTTAATAATATGGCCTGCTATAACAGTGGCCACAACAACCACAGTCCTGGTGAAATTGATTCAAAATTGAAATTTAATCTGTTTAGATCCATTTTTACTTTGTATGCCCAAGACAAATAGGTTCATTTTTTAAATGTGTAATTAAAATGACACTAGTGGAAGAAATAGAATTTCTCTATGTTTCTGTGTGAAAGCTTTCATCATGCTCCTGACTTATTGTTGTCATTCTGTGAGCTCTGGGGGACAGATGTATTCACATTACATAACTTGATAGAGTCAGTATTGTCACAGGGTGCACTTGTGTTGCACATTTGTCATATGTACTGCATCAGGTATTATCACAGTACATTTATTAAAACATTTACTAAATATGAATAAAGACATTTAAACATATTTGCATAATAATGTTCCATGGGAAACAATTATCTTTCCTCATATTTCGGGAACCATCCATCAAAAAGTGAAACTTGAAATCATGAAGTCATCACAACCACAAAGTAGGAGCCAATATATCTAATATGTCCCCTACTAAAGACCAAAATAATATGCAGATACTAAGTCTCACTTTTTGCTGAATATTTCCTCATTAGCTCAAATACCATAAAGCAGCACACAAAATGAAAATGTTAAAATCCTGTAGTTTTTTAATTGTGTCTCTCCAGTGTATTTGACCTTCACAACAAGTGCTTCATAGTTAATGTAAATTATCCAATTTTCTTTAATCTCTTTAGTCCTAACCTTACTGTACCTAATTATCATGCATTTAATAAATTGGTTGGCATCAAAGTACTTCCACATAGCAAGTGAGCCAATTCAGAAGAGTTCAAATGAGAGTCAGTAACGGCTGCGTGCCTGGTCTTATTTGCATGAGGAAATGGTAATAGGAGACCTGACTGTTGTGACACAAAATTCACACCTGCCACTCATACCCAAAGCTTATAAACACGATAAGAGGAAGAATACTGATTTTGAAAATTCAAACTCTCCAATCAATTTACAGCATTGCATTTTTTTCAGGTTCCTCGTCTTTCTCTCTGCAGCTCAGGGTGTTTTCCTGTCTTAGTGCAGCTTTCACCACAGCACAGCCCGTCTCTGGCTGCAAGTCAAACCTCAAATGAACTGAAGATGCCATACCTCTTTATGCCCCGCCCACAGGAAGTAAAAGTGTATGTGTTGTAAAGAGAAGCTGTACAGGCACATTTTTACAGCCCGTAAAATGCAGGAAGTCGCCTTTAATCTTAAACACAGATTAGAAGTATTTGTGGCAACTGCAGTTTTTTCAAGTGTCATTCAGGAACCCTCTGAGGTTATTATGAAATCCATAACTGGCAACACAGAGTCACATACAAGTTGTATTTATAGAATTTGGTTTTTGGTTTCTACAACTTTAATCCAATTGAACAGAGAGAAATATACATAATTGAATTTTTATTATCCACTTATCCAAAAGCACTGATTCAAAGCCTTTATTCTCATTCTTCATCATGAATCAAATCAGTAGTGATTTAACCCTTCAGATGATAACAGCATTGCAAATGTATTATTTAAATACATACACTGGCTGAGTTACTTTCAGACCAGTTGTTTATAAACAGCCAATTGTTAGGTTTTCAAAATCAAAAAATATGTGCACATAACACTCTGAAACACCCCTCCTGGTGTTTTCCCTCCTCTTTTTCAACAGTTCTCCCCTTTGTTCATCCCATGATGTCATACATCACTAACGCCAGTGAGTAAGTTTTCTAAGCAGACAACACAAAAAGCGAGCTACATTCGACAGACAGCTGAGCCGGAACGGGAAGCTTCTACAAATACAGAAAATTTTGTTGTGCATGAGTGGAAAAAAAAGATAAAACTCTGATTTTACACATTCAAAAAAAAAAAAGAAATAGATCTAACTATTGAAGAGCTGTGATGCATCTGACTCTGGAGGGGAGGGTCAGTAGTAAATCCCCTGAGAATATACCTTGTAGCTGAGCACACTGAAAGTGTAACCCACAACTTGACAGTATTGTAGGTTCAAATCTTGGTCTTGTTCTCAGTTCTGACATCATTTCGCTCTCCAGCAGCAGCTCAGCTCACTGACAGACAGCAGCAGCAGCATAAGAAGGAAGGACTGCAGGCTTAAAGAAAAAAGAAGTTTCATGCTCTCATTTGCAGTTAGTCTTCCTCTTCCTGTCCTCTGCTGCTGAGAGTGAATATGAGGCGTTGTGGAAGAGTCAGACATGTTGTCACAGTTAATGGGCTGTGAATCAGAGGCTGACCTGGTGGGGAGATAATGCCTACAGGGAATTCAAAATCTTTATTCACTTAAAGTGAGACACTGACGATTTTGAAGGAAGAAATAACACTTCTCAAGTTAATAAGCAACAAAACTCATCATTGTTGGTTTTGCTGCTACAGCCTTAGTTGCTCTGGTATGACCAAGTGCTCATGGTGGCTAATGTTAGCAAACTTTAGATAGACATTGCTGTGTACGTGATCACTCACTCAAAGAGTAACCTAACACTAAAATCTACTTTTCTGAGTCATTAGTTTAACATACAGGTAGATGGTGAAACCTGCTGGGCATTTCTGCCTGTCGCACCTCCACCGGTGCCTAAGAGATTAAGGTGTACCAATGGTGTACATTGGTACAGCGTGAATTGGTAACACCACACCTTGTATTTGCCTGGGAGCTGACTGCGGTTGATCCTGGCGAGGCCATCTG
>JAPMOB010228075.1:0-16920 GCA_029875015.1 Lepomis gibbosus
ATATTCTGAATGACTTCGGCAGAATTCAAATGAGCCATTTTAATCTAGATTAATCTAGATTAATTTCAAGATTACAGTGATATTAATCTAGATTAAAAAAATTAATCTATGCCCACCCCTAAATGAAAGTTAAGTTTTTGGAGTGTTTCCAAAAAATATTGCCTAAAAGAAGCATATATAAGGTGAATAGTATTGTTCCAAGATTCATGTGGAACTACCATCCACATTTTGCTTGAATAGATAATACAGTTCTTCAACTTTAATGCAGTAAATTTTACTTTAAGAGTAAAATTTTACTTTGACTTTCAGGAATGGCCACTATTTGTAACATGGGTGCTGAGATTGGAGCCACCACATCCGTCTTCCCCTACAACCACCGCATGAGGACGTATATGCACAAAACTGGCCGTGCAGGTCAGTGTCTTACTATTAGTCTCTGTATGTTTAGTCTTTATTCACTGTGTCCTACCTTTAACATTGTCTCCTTCTTCATCCCCTGTCAGAGATTGCTTCTGTGGCTGATCAGTTCAAAGATGACTTGGTCCCAGATAACGGCTGTGAATATGACCAGGTCATTGAGATTAACCTGAGTGAGGTGAGTCAAAACAATTTTCCCTGACATTACTCATTTAATGTAAGAAATTATTATCGGCATGTCCCAAATCCATGCTAAATACTATTTCTTTATATAGTATACAATATATCCACATACTTTACAGAAATGATCAAATTTAGATGTAGGATGGATTTGGGACACATTATATATAATATATAACATTATACGTGGAGGCTGACTATGTTATATTTTGTCATGTGACATCAGTCTGTGTGTGGACACAGGAAGTCAGGAGTTACAGCATTAAGTTATAGACTAGATGATTTGATTATATTTTGAAGCACCCTGCTGCTGAAATATGTGTGTTATGTTAAGACAAGCATTTCAACCTAGAAACCTGCTTACGTAAACCATAATTAGCTTGATAAATGACCATTCATTAGGAATCACTGACCTACCAAATATAGCTTATGTTGAGTAAAAGCTTTCCTGGGGTTCAAAAAACTCCAGCACCAACTTCTCATGTAGTCACACACTGTATCTGTATCATGTGGTTATGATGATGGCACATGAGGCAGTTTACGGCCTTATTAGCGTTCCTCTTTTAAAAGCTTCCAAATTTAGAAAAACAATATTTATAGCATGTATGCAAAGACGTTCCAATTGACCCAAATTATGACTGTCCTTTACTGTGCCTTGTTTCTCTCCTCCTGTAACAGTTGAAGCCCCATATCAATGGGCCCTTCACCCCTGACCTGGCCCACCCTGTGTCTGATATCGGGGCTATAGCTAAGAAGAGCGGCTGGCCCCTGGAGGTTAAAGTTGGTCAGTATATGTGACACAGCTGTATTATCTTACAATTTATTTTAATGCTTTGTCTTATGAAATTAGATATTTCTTGCTCTCCTTTGTTCTTACTAGCTGTGTTATTGAGCACATATGATCAGATCCCATTACACCCCTGTCATGTGATCTTCCAAAGTGGTTTATCAGAACAAGTGCTGAGCGCAGTAGATTTCCAGTCATTGACAGAATGAGTAGAGTATAATTATGAGGATCAAGATATATAATTACATACTTGCTTGTCTTTTGTATCTTCTTCAAATGCAAGATGTGTTATTAAAACTGCCACTATAACTGTATACTCCCTCACGTTAGTTTTCTTGTTCTCCTCATACAAACATGTCACTTGCAGGTCTGATCGGTAGCTGCACCAACTCGAGCTACGAGGACATGGGCAGAGCGGCCTCTCTGGCCAAGCAGGCTCTTGATAAAGGTCTGAAGTGCAAGGCCCTGTTCACAGTCACCCCTGGTTCTGAACAGATCCGCGCCACTATCGAAAGGGATGGATATGTGAGTCAGAATCTCACCAGCATTTAGAGAGTGATCCTTAGCATGTGGGCTTTTTCCTCCAAGTCTTTTGTTTTTCAGCCCGTTTTTAGACAAATATACAATTTTGTGTGTGTGGAGCTGATTTCTTCAAATCCATGCTGTCCCTTTTTCAGGCCAAGATCCTAAGTGATGTTGGTGGTGTCGTACTCGCCAATGCCTGTGGCCCCTGCATTGGACAGTGGGACAGGTATGCACCTAATTTGTAAAGATTAATTGTGGATCACAGCAGTTCACTAGCCTGTTCTCCCAGCACTTGGGTCCAAAGTAAAATATCTCAACAACACTGGTCAGATTATAGTATTCCCCAGGTGATGATTTCTGACAACATTGGTGACCTTTTATCTGGCACTACTTTCACATCAGTATTTCCTCTTTACCAAAACGGGCTCATGAAACTGGAAAGGAAAGGAGGGAAAACTTATGACTAGGCTTCCATTAAATGAAATGTGAATATTTATGAACCCTAGAGGATCAATACTACTGTTTTTGGGGACATTTCCTCTCACACTACAACTTAGCCAATGTTTTCAACTTTACACAATAAATATCAATCTAAAGAGATGGATATCATGCTCATCAGAACTCTTCCTACTTTGGATGTTCCTCTAGCTTCGATCAGAGGCCATAATGTCATATTTACATACAACATATCTTATTATCTTATAGGGAGATTGTCATGTCTGCAATTTGCTGGGCACATTTATGCTTTTAGAGAAAGGATGATGTGTTTGTTCCAACACTCGTATTGTTTGATGTAATGAATTACTAGTAGTAGTCTTGTAAATTGATTTGAAACAGGTGGCTCAATGCGCATCACACTAACATGCTCCTGGTTTTGACTTTTTTCAGGAAGGACGTGAAAAAAGGAGAGAAGAATACTATCGTCACGTCCTTTAACAGGAACTTCACTGCCAGGAATGATGCTAATCCAGCTACTCATGCTTTTGTCACCTCACCTGAGGTAAGACACATTGCGGGTTGACTATCAGCTCAGTGATTCATAGTTACATGGGCATCAATAGACAGACAATTGAAATTAAATTATTATTTATGTATTTTGACATTTGCACCCACATTTCACTGTTAGTGTGGGCTAAATGCCTATTATGTGATTCAATGTAGATTGTAACTGCCTTGGCCATCGCCGGGACCCTCGACTTCAACCCTGAGACTGATTACCTGACCGCTCCTAATGGAGAGAAGTTCAAGCTGGAACCTCCAACTGGTGATGAGCTCCCCTCCAAAGACTTCGACCCAGGCCAGGACACTTACCAGTACCCACCAGCTGAGAGCAGCTCAGTCCAGGTGATTTTAATTAACAATATCTAATCTCGACAATCCAGAAAGCAGCAAATACTAATGAAACAGACTCATAACCCAATGAGACTTTGAATCAGTACATGAAGAAGTAAGCATGTGTAAATTAACAGCACGATCAAGGTTTGCTTAGACGTAAATGTGAAGTGACAGTCTTTCAGACAGAAAATGTTTTTGGTGTTCAAATGAAATTGAATTTGATCTGGATGCTGTCAGCCCCACTATCCTTTGAAAACTGGTCTTGAAAGAACCTTTATGTCTTACCCTGATTTCATGTTGTTCAGGTGAGTGTGAGCCCCTCCAGCAACCGCCTGCAGCTGCTGGAGCCCTTTGACAAGTGGCATGGAAAAGACCTGGAGAACATGAGGATCCTCATCAAGGTGAGCCGGAAATGAAAGGAAGGTTGTGGTGGATGTGCAGGTTACAAGTCTGGCCGCAATTTGCCTGACAAATGTACTGGATCTGAGACTAAAACCCTCAAGTTGGCACATAATCTGACTTTATGCCCGTCAATATGTACTTTAGTTTAAACAGTCCAGAGATGTGTCTTCACCTCATCCTGCCCAGACGCTGCCACAGTTTTCAAACATGCATGTTGTTTATTTTTCTCTAATTCTTTCTAAGAATCATAATTTTATTATTTTTTTATTTTTTGTTTACTATTTGGCTCTCTAGGTGTGTGTGGTGAGCTCACCTTATGTCAGAAGTAATTCATATTCCTGTAAATTAAAAGTTAATTCACATTTCTTTTCTTAATCAAAGATGTGGTTGAGAAAACAAATGTAAATTAACTTTAATTACTTCCTATTAACCTAGCTGTATCCATTCTGTGATATTTTAACTCCTGCCGTTTTGTTACATACATATACCACATTTGCACCTGAAAAACTGCCACAGTCTGCCCCACAGTGATCTTTCACTTAATATTTTTGTAATTGGTATAATCTTGTAATCAGTACAGTTGTTCTGAGATCAGTGGAGTAGTTTATGCACCCTCACGTCAGCACGACAACAGTCTGGGACAAAACATGTTTTGTAGTCTGCACGTGGCTTAAGGGAGAGCTAGTAGAACTGAAGGCCACAGGGTGAGCCACAAAAAAACAACAGAGACACAACTCAGACCAAAACTAACAATGAACTAATGTTACTAATAAGTAAGGCTTATACATCTTATTCCTCTGTGGCATAGAGCTCGACTGTTGTCCAAAACAATTAAAAACACATCAATGAGCCACACTGTGGAACTTGATGACATGTTCCTTCATTACAACGAAGACACACTGTAGTTTATTTTGAGTCAGTCCCACATAAACCGTCCTACTGCCGAAAATACTCCACCAAATGTGGATCAATCCTTGGCTGAAAATAGACCCCAACAAATGCACCGTTTCCTCCTGTTTGGGTAACATTTGCTAAAAAACTAGATGTTTATGTATGGAACCAAATCCCTGACTAGATTTATGTCTTCTGTAGGCAAATTGGGATTGGTTTTGGTCTTTTAATGGGGTTTGTTGACTGTAAGAAAAATCTTATTCTTTAAAGGAAGGAATGGGAATAATTTCTTCTCTTTAGCTTTACTAAAGGTGAAGTCCCATCTGTTTGCAAAAATGTGATTTTAAAACTCCACTGAATTCTATAAATGGTGTAGCATTAAGTAGCCATTGATTAATTTATTTCCTTCTCCTCTGTATCTCCTTTTCCCTCCCCTTCCTGTCTTTTCCTCTGCTGCTGTAGGTGAAGGGGAAGTGCACCACTGACCACATCAGTGCTGCCGGGCCCTGGCTGAAATTCCGCGGCCACCTGGACAACATCTCCAATAATCTGCTGATCGGCGCGGTCAACATTGAGAATGATGCCGTCAACAAGGTCAAGAACCAGCTGACAGGAGAGTACGGAGGTGTTCCCGATGTGGCCCGCCACTACAAGGTGAGTTTGACAGTTGATGACTTGTTTTACATCTCTACATTACGTTGATTTAAATGGCACACATGCACTCCGTTGCTTGTTTAATAGGTACACCTAGCTCACGCTAACAGTCCTGCAATAGGTCCTACCTTCATGGAGGTTATTATGTTGAGTTTTTTAAAAATGTTTTGGAGGATGTGTTGGAAAGGTGCTGTATAGTGTTGTACAGAAAAGTGTTGCTGATATTTAGTTTACCCTCACTGGTGTAAATGGGGTTGACCTAATAGTAGAAACACCTGTCAGTGTAATTAAACAGTACCACAAACTGATCATAAAGTTAATTTAACACCTCTTTAAAACAGTTTCAACAAAAAAGAACTTTCTTAGCTTCATGAGTGTGTGATTATTGCAGGGCTGTAGGTTGGTATACCCATTAAACTGGCAGCTGAGTGTAGATTCCGTAGCATGCTGTATGCTAGTGCTATTAAACTAAGAAAGCACTAGACCAAATTCTTATTTGTGTTGCATATTTTCCCAAGCAACCAATTTCCTTAGTATGTTGTCTAGTCTGTCCTCAGCAGTTTAAACATTTCCTTTGTCATTGTTTATGCTATAATCCAGGCCAATGGAGAGAACTGGGTGGTGGTTGGAGATGAGAACTATGGGGAAGGGTCCAGCAGAGAGCATGCTGCCCTGGAGCCACGACACCTTGGAGGACGCGCGATCATTGTCAAGAGCTTTGCCAGAATCCATGGTAAGTTTCAAGGCACAGAGAGAGAAAACATGCAAACATCAATCTGTCGCTCACATTTTAGAGATATGCTAATTTAGTTGGGCTTACACTCAAACTGTCAAATGTAATTTCTTTGTGGAAGGTAGAGGCAACAAGGAAGCAGTGACTTAATAGTTGCTGCTGTGTTCCAGAGCAAACTGATGTTTATTTAGTCTGACAGAATACAGATGTTTCCTGCAGTGTCTGAGAGAGTCTCCAAGTTATAATTACAGTCCATTAGTCCCAGTTTGTTGCATATAGGAGGTTGGGTGTAGGTAAGAGGGTAGATGAAAGCCTATCGGATCTTGTTGCTTTCATTTGTGTGATTTCCTAAGAACGTCCAGAGACACACAAAATAAATGCTGTTGTGTGTAGTTTACAAGGCTTTATACAAAGCTTTCAACATCATTTAGTCTTCATGAAAAGGGTTTCCAACAGTGAGAAATTTTGTGTAAGTGGAACATCTAAATCATCATGAGAAATGGGGCTAATCAATAACAACCTGACACACAACCGCACATACATCATTCTCCATGACCTTGTATTTCTTTGTAACAGATATGGTCCTGTCAGACAAAGAGCCCTTCTCTGATTACCTGATGGAAGTACAGTATGAGTCGGTGTTTTGCAGTTTTCTCTGATATGTGTCTCTTTTTTTCTTCTCCCTGCTCACAGAGACCAACCTGAAGAAGCAGGGCTTGCTTCCTCTGACTTTTGCCGACCCTCAGGACTACGACAAAATTCGCCCTGATGACAAGATTTCAATCACCGGACTGAAATCCTTTGCTCCCGGCAAGGTGAGCAATATTCGCCATTAATGAAATATTGATCCCCTAGCTTCTTTTAACATTATGTTGAAGAAAAACTGGACAAATGAATGCCATGTAATCTCATTTGCCTCCTGGGTCCTCCTCCAGCCCCTTACAGCAGTGATCAAGCACAGCGATGGGAGCCAGGAGTCCATCTCTCTAAATCACACCTTCAATGAGACGCAGATCGAGTGGTTTCAGGCTGGCTCTGCCCTCAACAGGATGAAGGAGCTCCAGTAATTGGTGGGAGTGGAGTGGAGTGGAGGGAGACAGGGCCTTTTAGGGGCCATTGAGGGGCCTTGGCGTGGGTTAAGAAGGGGTAGAAATGTGGGCCTAGAGAGAGGGGCTTTGCAAAGAGGAGACAATTTGAATAGTAGATGGGAACCAGACTGGTTTGTTGTAATGTTGGTTTAGGGACAGCTGTAGTCATGCTCAGTTAAAGAAAGAACACACACACAGACACAAGGTCGCTGTACAGATGAGAAGCGCACACACACATGCACGCGAGCACCAACATGCACAGACAGGGTTGCGGTGAAAGCACTCCTGGTCGACAGGCAGAATTACTGTACACAAATGCACTCAAACAAGCACACATAACCGAAGCTAGTCGTTGTGTGTCTCCGGCAGCATCGTTGCTGACAGCACTCCTCAGTTTAACCTTATTTAAGTGTGTAACCCCGTTGCGTACACATCAGTGCACACAGACATCTTTCTCCATCAAAGGGGGTTTATATTTTCCTAATTTTGAGAAAAATCGGTATCTATACTGTATTTCTATTATTTCTATAAAGCAGAAAATGTTTGGTTTCACCAAAAGCTGCCCCCCCACCCCCCCACCCACACACAGAAACAGGTTTGTTGGAAGCATTACCGTAAATCTTTATTCATTATTAACTACACTGTATACCATTTATATGACCATATCTGGCAGTGAACATACTTGAATCAGAACTTGAATAAATTAACTTGATACAGAATATCGTTAAAATAAAAATGGTGAATGGCAGTGACGAGGAAACGGCTTCCTTTGTTGTCTTTAACTGTAAAATCCAAAATCCACTGTTGCACCAGGCAATTCTTGTCCTCCATTACACCTCCACTTTAACATTTGTCTCAGTAGTTTCCATCCAAGCAGCTCAATTAGTTGAGTTGTTCAACTCGCATGAATGTACTTTTCCCTCATTATCTCCAGATCTGTCACCCGAAGAACATCTTATCCACCTGTTCTTTATAATTGTGATCCACTCCACTGGTCGTCCTTTCTTTTTCCTCCTTTTGTGTTACATTTCTTCTTTCCATCTGTGTTTTCTCTTGTGCATGTGTGTGATGCATGATTCTTTTAGTCAGGTTAACACCAGTCTGTTTGCAACAGTCTGTCCTCTCTTTGCTCATCCTGTCTCTCTTTTTGCTCTCACTATGCTGGTTCATGGAGTCCAAACCACAACCTGATATGTATCGTGAAGTAGGCTGTGATTAAATTTGTGTTGGCGGATGCTGAAGCTGCACTGGACAAGATTTTTAATGTAAATTCTGGCTTAGTGTATAAACAGGAAATCTTCTGTAGCCATAGGAAACTGCAGCAAAAGTGTAATTAAAAAGTGCTTCTTTACAGCTGTGATTGCGCTCTGTCCAGAGCAAGCGCTACTCTTCTGTGAATTAAATCCTCAGGAGTAGTTCAGATCAGTTCACATGTTATGTTATTGAGGTTTCTCTGTGTTTTCCACTTTGTCCTCACTATCATCTGGAGCTGCCAGCGTGTGAAATTGCCTCGTGTAGCTGTAATGGGAGATGACAGGTGGTGTTTGTCTCTGAGTTGAATGTTTTTTTTTTTTTTTTCAGGTTGAGGTTTGGTCCTCCATAGCATAAAAAGGCCTGCTGTCTTCTTACACAAACTAACGCACAATCTAGTGTCCAGATGTCTGTACACTAACACTTTGTAGAGTTAGGAAAGTAAATTTAGGTGTGCTATGTTCTCCCTCTGCAAACATTTTAGCTTCCGCGTACGTCTCTGGTGTGTGTAACTATAGGACTGATATACATCTCGTAGTTACTATTGATTTGATTGATACACAAGTTTTCAGACCGTAGAAGGATCATTCTTTGTTAAGTTTGGCATCTTGCCATGACGTATACCCAGCGAGCGCCACTGAAACAGTATGGTTATATATTTGTGGGGACTTAGGGATGTTTAGGGTCATTGCTGCTATGTTTTATGGGTACTGCTGGTTGTCTGTGTTTAGTTCTCACCATCATCCAGAAAGACTATAAATCCGTCACTTCTTCTTTCTGCATTACGTGAGGGAAATCCCACTGTACTAAAAAGCCACTGAGATTGGACTTGTGTATAAATGTGAGATATAGCTGGACTTTTTATAGGGGTGTGTACATAAACAATAAATCATTATATGGAGATAAATATATATATATATTAAAAAAAAGAGAGAGAGAGAGAGCAGTAACATGCTGTGTTCTGCCTGTGTAAAGGAGAGCCGTTAACTCTGTTTTTGATCTCTTGTAATATATTGTTATGATGAGTCCCTTCTGTGGTCGAGAATCTTCATTAACCTAACATTTTCACAAACTAGTTGATATGTGGATTGTGGGTTAAATTAAAGCTCAGATACTGAATTGTAGCTGTTGGTTGCCGCTGGGGCTTTGACAGTGAAAACAGACATGTTGTTTTTAGGAGTCTTGATGGCTTTGTGTATTTTTCTTAGTCTTTTTGTTTTGTTAATTTTGTTGTCAGGGTCAGAGATGATTTGAAATAGCAGCAGCCCAACTGTAATGACATTTTGGACATTAATGACTCCATATATGAGTTTGTTCATATACTCCTCATGTGTGATGCCGTCGTTAAGCCCATCACTTTGATAAACTCCAGTAAATCAGATTTACTGCCAAACAGATGCCTAATAAACATACTGATAATAGTTGAAAAAAATCACCCATCATTATATGACATTTCAAAATTATCCCCATGTGCATACCGTAATTATTTCATTATATACGGGGTGTTGTTTCCTACAGAATTCACCAGGAACAATGTTTTATTTTTTGTTTTTTTCCTCTGTCAGCACTCTTAAAACCGCCCGTGAAGCAGTTTGCTTATCCTGTGATGTAAGATAACGCTTTGTTGTTCACTAGTTCAAGCCTTTGAGTTTTAAAAGCGCAATTGTAACGTGAAAAATCAAATGTTGTTGTTCATTATGGCATTGTGTGTTGGCATATTGTGTCATCATGTGACATATTTCAACATGCTTCATTTGTCCAGATACAGTAAATAAAATAAACGGTATGATCGGATGTTTTTGTATAGTGATGATTCCCCTCACACTCCTGTCTCAGAATTAAAACTGATTTTGTATAAGTAGATGATAAAAAAATACATGCTGTTTTATAGCTTTAACAAATATTTAGATTCCAAATATATTGACATCTTGGGGAAATGAATAAAGATAAAATTATGAAATTAACGTTTTTGTGTTTCTCTTCAATGTGAATTTTTCTGAGAAAATCCTTAATAAGAAAATCTCTTCAGTGATTGGTCCTTGGCTACATCGTCATCCAAAATCCTGTTTGTGGCACAGCAAAGTGTCGTGAATCAGCTCTAAGACTGACACTTAAGATTTAGTCCTACACTTCATTCAAATTAGGACTATGATGCTTGATAAATAACTTTTAAGCTCAGCTTTGAGCCAAGAATTTTTTACTCTTAAGTCAGTTCTTATGAGAAGGCAGATCAGAAAACCCAGTTGCCCTTGTTTTTCACTGTGCTTACTGGAAGCAGAATGCTAAAGTGCATATTGATGGCATGGGTAAATTCATTTCACAAACACAATCTAACTAGACTGACTAAAAACCCCAATTCTATTCTTTTTCTGAATCAACAATGTGAATACCTAGACTTTTGAAATTTAAGCTTTAAAATGAACTATTGTACCTCTTCAAAATAAATCCAGAGATTACAAAATAGTCTAATAATGTTGTTGAATTAAGATAAGCATAAAAAATAATAAATAAAGGTAAATAGTCCATGACAATAATTTAAACAGTAATAATGACTGAATGTAATGCAAAAAGTAAAAACAAACAAGTAGTATTGTTGATTTCAACAAATTTTGTGTGTTTGTCTGTACATTGACAAATGGATAATTCTACTTCATATTTTGTCACTGTTCTGTTGTTATGGCTGTGAACGAGATGGGGCATCTCAAGGGGTTTATCCTTATAAATAAAGTACCTTTAAATATGATAAAGTTTTCAAAGCCTTTAGATGTGTTATAAAACTTTTAGAAAACAGAAAATATCAGAACATTTGCATCAAACTGATATCATAAAACACGTAATTTTTGTTTTGTCAATAGATCATTGTAAAAATTATGCAAATCAAATAGTGTGCCATCGTGTTTCACTGTACCTTTAAGTTTTGCGACGTGTCGTAAAAATCTCACTGTCGTAAATAATCACGTGGCGACATCATGGATGCTTCTGGGTTTGCTGTAGATTAATCTATGTTTCAGCGCTATCTTTAGCTAGATGGTGAATCAGTTTTGATATTCTTTTTCATCTCCGCTGTGGCTAAACAGGAAATGCTGTCCTGAAAATAGGTGACAAGACTCTGGTCAGCTCAGCTCGCTTGTTTCCCTACAGCAGCTCTGCGCGTGTGTGTGTGTGTGTGTGTGTGTGTGTGTGTGTGTAAGTGAGTACCTGCTAACAGTCTGCAGTCTGCATCATGTTCGTGTTGGTGGAGATGGTCGACACTGTCAGGATCCCTCCGTGGAACTTCCAGAGACAACTGAACGACGCCATAGCTGAGGAGCTCAACAAGAAACTGGCCAACAAGGTGTGTGCGTTTTAACTGTTATTTAATCAAGTAAGTTAATCTCTCCTGCATGAGAGACCGGAGTGCAGCAGGAGAAATCAGACGTCACAGCATGAAAAACAATTACACACCAATCTAAACAGGTCCAAAATTAAAAGTGTAAAGTTAGCCAGTAGGATGAGACTTTCAGGATTAATTCTTGTAGTTCACTATATAATGCAAAGCACTGCAAGGCAGTCTTCCAAAGTTCAGTCTTTACTGGTCCCATGGCCAGTGCTCGGGTCTGATTTGGTGAGCAGTAGTCTTTAAATTTGAGAAGAGTTGTGATATACTGAGGAAGCTTTAGAACGAGACATTTAGGAAAACTATTGTGTCATCCTGCCACTTAGGACTTTCAATAATTATTGATTATGAATAAATCACAAATTTGCCTCAAAGGATTGAATATTTCTAGACCATATGATACCCACTGTCTGTACACCCCCCATTCATGTTAGGAAAAACTTGTGTATAAATATACTTGTATGACTTGTAAAAGTAGATGTGTGCAGAGTAAACAGACATAACTACAGTCAAATTACACTGTGAAGAAACAGACTGACAATATAATAAAAGTGTAAAGAATATGGACCTGGGAACACAACAGGCAGCTTCTAGGTACCTCCAAAACAGTTAGAGCCTGAGCCACGCAACATCCTCTTCACTTAAAACACAAGAGACAGACTTGGGGACGTCACTAACACAGAGGGAGAGGAGACAAGAGGTGAGGCTGAGTCTCCTCTTGGAGGATGAAGATCCAGGTCCATAACATCTGGAAATAAGGCACTGACAAAAGATATATAAAATATTATGTATCTAGCTTATCACATCATTATAACACAATAAGTTATCTTCATCAAAACAGAGCCTGGCTCAGCCAACGATTGCTGTCATTGTTTTTTTTTGAAAAAGTGAAAAATGCCTAAAAACTGTTTCCTAAAAACCAAGACGCAAAATGTCTTCAAATGTCTTGTTTTCTCCCAAATATAATAAATTTACAATCAAATGATGGAGAGAAAGAATTCCTTATGAAAACATTTTGACATTAAACAAAAGAACATAAATACATATCACTGATGGTGAAGTGATTAATTCTAGTATGAAGTGGGGGTTCTGATGACTGAGCATAAAGCAGATTTTGTGTTTTAAGGTAAGAGGATAACAAGCCACTTTGGCTCTTTGCATTACAAATTTTGCTAATTGAAAGTCTGTTGTGGTGATCAAGTGTCAATTCAGCATGTCTGCATCTGCTAAACTGCGACCTGCTCCCTTCACCTCAGGTGGTCTACAATGTTGGCCTGTGCATCTGCTTGTACGACATCACTAAACTGGAAGACTCGTATATATTCCCAGGGGACGGAGCCTCGCACACCAAAGGTATGACGACAGAGCTGTTGACAGGGCTCTCTCATTTCCTCATACACTTGCGTCAAGCCTCTTTGTATTTGAGACTCATTGCCAAATAGTGTAATCTTATTATAACTGAGCCCTTCCACTTAGTTTTTTTGTTTTTGTTTGATTGGGATTTAGCCATTATTAGTGCAGTAATTCTCCTCGCTCACTGTTTCTATTTTTTGTTTTTACGTCAATCTTGTTGACGAATTGAAGAAGAAATACGTCTAACCAGAGTGTGTCAGAAATGAAACCTTTACCCTGACATCCGGACAGAAACTTTGTTGCATCCACATCAGAGCTGGATGGAGAGGGACACTTTTTTCTGCATTGCTGAGAGTAAACTCCTGAAGGACATTCTGATGCCCTGAACCAGAAATTGTTGCAGCTGTGTTTCTATCCTGTAATAAAACACATAGAGGTTGTGTGAGGTTGGCATCACACTGAAACCCTCTTATTGCTACTGGTAGTACTCTAATCTTAAGTTATGGTTAAAGTTGATGGACTTTGTCACCAAACTGTCACCCACTGATTCGTTTCTATTTTCCTTTGGTCTCTGTCAGTTCACTTCAGGTACGTCGTTTTTCACCCGTTTCTCGATGAGATCCTGGTCGGCAAGATCAAGTACTGCAGTCAAGAGGGAGTTCATGGTAACTTTTGTCTTTCCATTTCACCATATTGGATTCAATCTCCAGTAATGTATTAGCAAATTTATTCTCAATATATTAAAAGGAAAAAAACATAAGGAATTAGTGCTGCAACTAATGATTATTTTAATTTCAGTTCATCTGACGGAGAAGCAACAACAATTGAAAATAGCTAAACAAATCTGCCTTATTTATTTATTTATTTATTCATTTATACACAACTTTAATCTTGACCTTTCCAAAGTTTTAATGAATCTCTAAGACGAGTCTAATTAGGTTCTGAGAGCTTTTCATGTTACACTTCTCTGATATCAAAGTTACATGTAGCTGTCCTCCGCTTGTTTCTGCACTGGTTTGCTGCTAATATATAGACGAGTCACATTTGGCTCATCATGGAGTAAACATTCAGTCACTATAGATGGTCATTTGTAAAACACATATTTTATATTAGTGTTTATCATAAAATTGCAACCCACCATTTCGGGAAATGTTGGCCTGTTGCATTTACACTTTACATTTCGGCCATTTATCAAATGCTTTTGTCCAAAGCGACTTACAAAAGACTACATGTGTCAGAAGAAAGCGAAAAGCAAAAGATCCCTTTCCATACAGGAAGGACGTCAAAAGAACACGTTCAAGCACTAATTATTGCTAGATTAGCCATTGCTGGTGCATGTATAGTGAATGTAATGCGATTTGGTGTATATGAAAAACAAAACATGTCACAAAACAAGACTGAATTGTGCTTAAAATCAGACTAACAATGGTCTGCAGCCTGAAGGCTCACATGTTCCTGCTGTCACCTGCATGAGATGAAATAGAAGTACTGTGTTAAACACTGTCTGCTCACTGTAACCTTTGTTTCACAGTGACGATGGGCTTCTTCGATGACATTCTCATTCCACCAGAGTCTCTTCAACAGCCTACAAAATTGTATCCTGATCTGAAAATATTCCTATAAATGAAGTAAAGTGGTTATTTAATTTACTGTTTTGTCACATGTTAACACACACACACACATTGTTTCTGTCATACATTAATTCAATTTTGATGAAGAAGTGATTGTGCCTGTAGTTTAAACTGCTGCACCCCCTCAGCTGTTGAGCTATCCTTAGCTACAGCCTCAGTGATGAAGCAGAGCAAGTTTGGCTTTGGGAATATGAGACGGACGAGGGGGCGCATGACCTCTACATGGACCAAGGAGAGGAGATCCGTTTTCGGGTGACAGATGAAGTTTTTGTGGACACATCGCCAACGGGCCCGGCCACTGCAGCGACAGACACACCGGTTCAACCGGGACAGTCAACGGCACCGCCAGCAGCGGAGAGCCTGGAGAAGAAAGAGGCACCATACACTCTAATTGTAAGAACACACTTCTCGACTTATGCATATTTACATCACAAGGAGTTTCTGATGAAAGTATAAACATGCATTTTTATTTTGGCTGATTCAGGCTCTGTAGACTAAAGTTGGGCGGAGCTGTAGTCACCAAACTCCACAGCTGTGTCCTAGCTCAGGGGCTGCCTCCCTCCATTATTTTTAAAAAGAATGCATCATAATGGGAGAACAAGGCTCTCCCATACCAGAGCTCCTCCAAATATAGCTCAGAAATGTGGGGTTATTTTTTGGATTTCTTGGGACTCAGCTAGTTTATACAGTTGACCTGCTGCACTGTTTGTCAGTTGTTTATTATGTCTTGTAGAGAAATTTCACTGGAAGTCTGGTTATAATAGGAAAATCTCTGGTTTAACACTGGTAGTTAGTAGGGATGTCCCGATCAGGTTTTTTTGCCTCCAAGTCATTTGATTTTGAGTATCTACCGATACCGAGTCCCGATCCGATATTTCTATAATACTTTGGACTTTAGTGCAACAGTAAATATAAAAACAAATAGCACCTCAACTTAAAATACCCGGCAGGCATGTAAACAAATACAAAAATAAAAGTGCCACAGTTTTTGCAAAGCACATTTATATACATTTATATCCAAGTCCTGATCGGGAGGTAACATCCGATTCCGATCAAGTCTGAAACAACGTAATCGGTCCCGATTTCCGATCTCGTGATCGGATCTGGACATCCCTAGTAGTTAGAGGAGTGGATATCACATTGTGATTCTTCTGAAGGCAACTTCATGGTGAAATGTAAAACCTCGAAAACTGACACTAACCACCTAAACCCACAGTTTTGGTCTCAGTCTGTCTAGACTAGTGTTTCTCAACAGGAGCGGTACCGTCCCCCAGGGGACATTCCAAGGACGATGGAGGGGGTGGGGGGGATGGAAGCCATTTTTCGGAAAGGGGGGCGCCGAGCTGCTTTTGGGGGAACTGTGGTCTGCAGCATTAAAACCTCCAGTTTAGTCCACTCTGACTGGATGAGTGTATTTTTCAGCTACTTGTGGTGCAGCTCTGTGCTGCCTTCATGGGAACGGGAAGTCAGAGTATCATCTGTAAAATTTTACCCACATAGCGTCAACTGTGTAAAATCTGGAAAATTGACGCTCTCTTTCTTGGTGTTATTATGAAAAAGTGTTTAATTCTCTGAGAACTACACCGTGAACGTCTTGTTATCGCAGTGGTTACACATTTACAAGAGGGATATTTCGCTATCGGACTACCCTGAAAGCAACGTCACTGCGATACCAGCGAGTGACGAGGACCCACAGTTTTTGCCAAAGTGAACAAATACAGGAGTTTCAGTAGGCTATAAAGTATGCTAAAACGTAACGTTAAAAACTGAAGCCCTGACTTGCTCTGTTGGAAATTGTAAGCAGCACTTTATCAGAAGTGCTGAAGTTAATGTGGAATTATTCGTGAGATTTCTGCCTGATCACAGGTGTTGTCAGTTAGTTTAGTTTTCCCCAGGCATGAGCACCTCCTCGTCCCATCCAGTTCTGTGTCTGTTAGATGTTCGAGGGGATACTTCCAGTGAATCAATAACATAATGCAGTATAGGGCATGTAGTAAAATATTATGAATTCTCTTTAAATAGGCTAATGACGTTAGTCTTGTAATATTTTTTTGTAGATGTGTCAGAGATCACAGGTATGTGGGAGAGATTCTGAATGTGCAGGAAGTTTTGAACATGAGCAGATAATTTATGATATAAGTTATTAACAGATGAGCTAATAATGTCCAGTCAATAACTGGATGAAAAGGGGCCACAAACATATTTAAATAGGGTTCTTCACCACAAAAGACACAAAACTTAATCGTGTGTTGACTCAGCAGGAATAATATTAAATAAACTGATCTACAGGAGAATAT
>JAPMOB010228076.1:0-13526 GCA_029875015.1 Lepomis gibbosus
TACAAAGCTCTTAATGGTCAGGCACCATCTTATCTTAAAGAGCTCATAGTACCTTACTATCCCACCAGAGCACTGCGCTCTCAGAATGCAGGGTTACTTGCATGTTACTAACTCGACCTCTTCCCTTTCCCGTAGTCGTGTGCTTTCTCGTCCCTCTCCTCTCTCCTCCTGTCACTTCCTGCAGGTGTTTCTGGCTCTGGAGCTGAGGAGTCTGGATCTGTGGTTGCGAGTCACCTGCTGCCCCCGTGTTCCTGCTCGACTCCCTCTGATACAATTGTTATTACTAGTCCTATTGTTATTATTATTGTTAACATTAAAATTACTATTATTATTATCCCCACTATCCCTCAGCCATTGCTCCCTCTTTATTGCTACCCCTCTCTTTCGCTCTCTCTCTCTCTCACACCCCCAACCGGTCGAGGCAGATGGTGACACATCTGTTGCCAGGCTTTGAGCAGGGCTATCAATAGATAATAATATATAATAGAGATAGTTTCAAAGTTGCTCACAGTTTTGTGTCCATTCTGACAGGCTACATGTAGAGCTGTCTGACCCATGGCATCCTCCACATCCACGTTGGACACATGCTGGACCAGATCATGGAGGAGCTCCGTCCGCCCATTTACTGCCAGCCAGTGGATCTGCAGCAGAAGTTAACACTGACTGTCACTCTTCTGACTAAAAAAGTTAATTATTCAACAGGTCACACAGATAACACTACAGTAATTGTATTAGTAATCATGCTGATTGACACATTCAATACATCAACAACATTTAAGCACAGCCAGAGGATTATTGTCCACTCACAGCAGTCAGTCCCTCATTGTTGCAGATGTTGACATCAGCATTATATTCCAATAGTTTGCCCATACACTTCTTCTGCCTGAGGGGAGGAACGGGGGTGGGGGGCTGTTTAGTATCAGTATTAATACACACCAATCACTGGTTCACACCATTTCACCTTTCTATTAGCCATGACTATTGACGGGCTGGTGATTACATGCAGATGACATTTACAAGTCTGACAAGTTTGATTGTGGCTGTGATGTATTTTTATAATACAATTCACATTGAAAAGTCACGCTTTGTTGTTTATATTTCATTAGGGCCCGAGAACAAAAGTGCAAGGGCACCAACAGTGTCCTAACATGAAGTGCAAGGAACCTACTGTCTTCGCTCAGATTTTTTTTCTCCATGGAAAACAAATTTTTTATGGTCTTAGGATACTCAAATCCACACAAAAATTTACACACACCCCAGGACTGTTGGGAAATCCAATGTTCTGCAGTGATTGGGGTCAGGCCAAGTGGCTCAATAGCGCCCCTAAACAAACACAATGTTTTGGAGAAAGTTTCTTTGATCTTTCTTTGATAAAGCCTTTTTAGCTGTCACATGGCTAGGGATAGTAGAACCCTCACGCGCCTTTACAAGCTCGTCAGAAGGGTTGTTTTGTATTGGCTGATATGGTTTGGATTTTAATTTTCATGTTTTGCCATGAAAAAGGAAGCTTGTAAATGGACACTATAATATGGACATATCTGCCCCAAACTTGACAGCTTTGATGAGAGTCGTGCCCTGAATACATCTACATGCCAAGATCCAGTCATAGTCATAGCGCCACCTACTGGCAACAGTAAATTACATGTTTCAATATTAATATATTCCTACTCCAGGTTGACAACATCCATCTCAAAGTACTGGAAAGCTCTAAGACCTTGATGATGTTACATTGTGAAGCTTGTGATTTCTTGTCAAATGCTTTTAACTTTGGTGAGGGATAATTCGCCATGTTTTTTTAGAGCTACACCCTAAACCCAACCAAAAATCAGACACTTTAAATTGAACAAATAACTGACACCTTGACGAAACATTGTCAGATATTTTCCACACTTCACCTGTGTGTTATGCGCAATGTTAAATGCGGTGTAGAGATCCCAGCTGTTGCTCCACCTGAGGTGCACAAGGGGTGCTTTAATTATTATAATTATTATGGCTTAGTATAGCCACACTCACAAAATTTGCACACACATTGGCAAAAACTGCAAAGTTCTGCAGTGATTGGGCTTGGGCTATTGCACCCCTAAAATTTTTTTACGAAGCAGCCCCAACTGTATGTTTAACCTAGATGTATGAACATACATCCAATGGATATTTGGGAGGCAGATGTATTATCACTGGACTTGTAACCATTCCCCAAACCCAACAGGAAGTCAGCCATTTTGAAGTCTGTACTTTAACAAATGCATCATAGAGAACTAATCCAATGGACTTCATATTTGGGCAGTGCAATCCAAAGAACCTTGCGATGCTAACTTGCTTTTTAGGATCCTGTTGAACAACGGGGAGCTCTGGAGGAGAGAGCGCCTGAGCTTTCGGACAAATAAACACCCACAGTCAGATTCTGCTGCTACAACTGCAGCGATTACCAGTGTGACGAGCTCAGAGTTAAGTGCTTTTATGATTTTTTCCCCCTTGGTTTTCTTGGGATTAAAACAGTTTCCACTGTTGTTCCACTGTAGCATCAGTGGGCACCCGGAGCTCTGCTACTTATTTATATAAAAAAATGGACAAAACTGGACATTGCTCGGTGGATAGTAAGCAAATTGAACTATGTGGTACGTTCAGAAAATGGGTCTGTTACTTAATTCCAGATGTCATTTTACTTTACTGTGAACAAGTTAGCACAGCACAGGCTTGATCAATCGGAAATATATGCCCTATGCACACATCAATTACACACTGACTAGCTGTTGTCTGGGATGGTACATATCACTAGAATAATCAGTGAGGGCCTACTTCAAGACAAATATAGTTTTTTACCTCTATGTCCAAAGTGAACTCAGAACATAACAACAACATTTTCACATTTCAACAGAGATTAAATGTGGCTTATACCCATTCCTAGCAGCAAGGTGCAGAGGGGTACAGCCTGAAATGTCCTGGTAGTTTGGGTTGGCTCCTCTCTTCAGCAGCAGAAGCAGACACTCAACAGACCCACAGCTGTACAGAGAGCAGCTTAGTGTCAGAACAGGAAACAAGACAAGTGTCCTCCATGCACACAAAATCGCCTCTGCTGTGTGTGTGATGTGACAGATCAGTAAAGTCTATTACAAAGAAACAGTATTTTCATTTAACATGGTTTTCAAACAAAGTATCTAACCATTTCAGAAACACAAGGAGGACAGGTTTACCACACATTTACCTCCTCACTACCCTCTAGTAGTATTTGGCACTAGAAAATCACATTTAAAGAATTTAACAGTGTTTTTTCAGAAACAGTTTCCGTTTCTTTGGGTAAATCCAAACATACCACTAGAGACAGTTTTATTGGAACTACTAAGCAAACTACCCAAAACAATAATTAATCCTATGTTTTCCACAGTTTGGATGAACTGACCCTTCAATTATTGACAAAAGCTTGACTGAAGGTCATGGGATATAAGTCTGGGCAAAATAAATAATGGATTTCAAAGTGTTGATGGGAATGAGGGTTTACATTAGGGGTGTCCATCTTCACTGGTTTCACGAGCCGCATCACAATTACAGGTGGAACAACTAATCGACATAGTCGATGAAAATTTGAAACGATTCGTTCATGACGTCATCGGGCCGTAACAACACCGTCAGCTTGACGGAGTAAAGTGATTTGAACAGTAAAGTTACTAAAACAACACAACCTCAGCGCTGCAGTAACACCTTCACAACCTAAAACCTCTCTTCACTCAGCCAAAAAGGTTATTAACTGCAGCATCTGCAAAGCTGAGCTTTCTTGGAAACACCGGAGCATCTGAAGAGGAGGCACGTAACGTTGCTGCTCTGTGGACAAACGTGTTACTTCACGCTATGAGCTGTAACGTTTTCTAGACAGTTTCCCTTGGTCAATTTGGTTGATTGATAATGGCGCTGAGAGTGGCACATAATTATGATACACAACGGCCGCGTTCACATTCCAGATGTGCCTTGTCATAAACGATGCATCGCTCATGGCGACGTTCCCAGTTGCTGCATGTTGCTGCCGAGGGACTAGACTAGACAATACTGGACAATTTTTGTGAGTTGCTGAGTTAGGGAAAAATATAAACGTTGTGAAATGCTGTCTGCTAATCATTATTACTGACCCCCCTGTAAATTTGGCAAACTTCATTTGTTATTCCTTTCTTTATATATAGCGTCAGTTTGTCCCGGTGTGTTGCAGTACTGGCGTGTAAACTGTTCTGTCACTAAACTGCTCAGATCACACTTGATTTCAGTGGAACTTTCTGTTGCTGTGGCAGAAACGTTCATTAAAAGATGTATTTTTGAAAGCAGTATTTATTTTATTTTCATGACTGTTAATTAGCACATGCCTAAAACAACCTCAAGTTTAATTTCAAAGCTGATACCTAAATAAGAGGCATTGTGTAATTTTGCAATTCATAATCTGAATAGTCAATTATTCGTTTCAATAATCATTAGATTCATCGACTATCAAAAATAGTCGTTAGTTGCAGCCCAAATCACGATGCATCACCTCAGGGTGGGAATTTCTAGGCACCTCGTTACGATTACGAGTGCTAGGATGAGATTGTAAAATAAATTGGATAAAGTTGTATTTTTCTTACTTGGAACTTTTAAAGCAAAGTATTTAACAACAATCCAAGTAAGTAGGTAGTAATGAAATGCAGATATTTAATGTTACTTCATATAAATGTAGCTAACATTGCATACCATAGCATTATCACAGCGTTAACACTGACCTCTGCTGCTGCTGTTTTTATTTCTGATGCTGCTGTTAGTGTAGTTACGTTTGTTTCTTGTCTTCTAAGTTGATTATTGTAATTGAGCACCATGGGCCTTGACAAACGGCATGTGTTTCATTTGTGTACTCTGTATGTGGAAGAATGACAACAAATGAAATTGAACTAGCAGCCAAAAAGTGTTCTGCTCAGCTTCCAGACTGCAGTCTGAAGAGATGTTAGCTAACACTAACTGCCTTCACTTTTCCAGCGGTTAGAAAACAACAGACAGACTTTAATTAACTGACACGCTGTGACCTGACCTGCACTGTATATTTACAGCCAGACTGAAGCGTAGCGCACATTTTTTTCCTCTGCTCAGCTGCTTTCACCGTCACCTACTGCTGCCTGTCACAGAGTCCTTTGAAGAAGGATGAGAGGACGCTAGCTAAGCGCTACCATGCTGCACAGTGTGCAGGTTAAAATCATTAACGTTAGCTGCGTATTGATTTTATTGATCATGTCCAATTTTAGTAGAAGCAGTGACTCAATCAACAGTTGTCCGTCTGGAGAACCACACGTCTCCCTTGTGTACACCGCACAGACGGTCCAGAGCTGCACTTCTGCATTTCCGAGCTCTGCCTTTTTCGTTCCGTCAACATTATGTTATCAATTAGCCTCTAGATAATCGATTACTGATATTTGTGAATCGATTGATAATCGTCCAAGTCGCATCACATTTAAAAATCTATTATTTTCCACACCCCTACTTTACATGGCATCAAGATTTACACTAAATTATATAATATTGATTATTATTACTATGATCTAATAATGAATAGAATTTAGAGAAAATTAAAAGACAATTACTTAATTTAGTCTCATGAGATATATCTCATAAATATCAATTTGGAATTCTGATTAATAATTAAATTAATAATTATTAGAACAAAATTACAAATAATAGCTAGTAGGTTGAAGGCTTTATGGTTCTGCACAGACGAGGCTGGCGACAGATTTACAGAGTAATAACGTAATAATCATTTTCACTTGTCATGAGGTGTCATGTCCTGATGTCACTGGGATGGGAATGTAGCGAACTACATGTTTTGTCCTCGACTGGTGTTTCCAATTTTCTGCAATCCATATCTGCCCACACTTACACACAATAATAACAATTACTCCTCACACACATTTGCGGCCCATCTACTCCCCATGTCTTTGTTGTTATCTTACTTGGCAGCAATGTGCAGCAAACTTCTCTTCACCCGTCCAAAGGCATAGTTCACATCAAACTTGGAGTTGAGCAGCAACTCTGACACGGACCTTTTAAAGTCAAAATAGAAGAATTAAACCATTTCTTTTTGGACAACACAAATTCAACTATTCAGTAACAACAGGCGTATAGAAAAAAGTAAAAACACAATGTGAGTTTTTCCTAGTGGCAAAAGCAGGGAAATGTGCTACAATACATGTATTCTACCTCAAGCCCGTGTCCAACAAAGCGTTTTCTACCAGCTGAAAACACCACCTGCTGTTCTGAAAACGCCTAGTTGGGAGCGCTATGGTGCGCTTTGGAGGCGTAGCGTTTTTTTCAGCTGAGACGCTGTGGTTGCTATGATACATAATTTCCGTGGAGGTGATGTGCTGCAAGTAGGCTACCTAATTTTTGAATGTAAAAATGTCTGCACAAAGTACGTAGGCCGACTTGCTGTGGCTCTTGTTCTGCATGAAGAGAAGGCTGAAACATGCAGAGCGAGGCGACGGCCCTACGTAAGTTCACGAGATTTAGCGTTTCGTTCAAGAACTGAGTTGGCTCGGTGTGGTGTTTGCCCCGCCCGTCCTGCACTGTGATTGAAAACTTTGGTGGACACAGGCCCTAATACACTACTCATGTTGTACGGTTTGATTACCTGTGCTGGTCAGCCATGACCATTGGCATAAGTGTGTACACTGCAGTCTCATTGTCTGTGGAAGGAGAAACCGAGGGGGAATAAAACATTACAAAATTTGACAAAATTCTACCTTTAAATACCTTCAACCCTGAATAAGCCTTTTTTAAAAAAAACAAAAACAATCTTAACTCAAGGTCCACTTACTAGCTTTTTCAGGGATTTCAACTGCATTTCACAATCTTTATCAGCAGAATGGGTCAGTGTGCATGGAGACTGCTTCTCTAGAACAACTCTACAATAAGCTGGTAAATGGACTTACCTCTGGTAAGATCTTACTACTACTTCCAATTTACACGCTGAACCTACTGCTGTATTTTACAGCTGAAACCATTAAGTAATAAGTTGAAAGAAAATTTATTGACAAATTGACAACTGTGACAATATAATTTTTTACATAAACTACATATTTTTCTTCACATGCTTAACATCCTGAACGACACAGTGTGGAAGTACTTAAAGGTATGTTTTCTGCGTTCTGTGTGAAATAAAAATGAGCTACTAACTTCATTGGCTTCAGCACTACACACTGATTGGCTACAGCAACCCCAAAAAGTCAATACTCAAACTCAAAATTCTCATAATTCAAGCAACCACTAGCTGGAGAAAGGGCAGCACAATGCTGTGTCACTGTACAGCTATCAATATAATCTACATATCAGACTTACGTGGTACACAGCAATTTCTGTGTTCAGCTCTATTCAGTAAATGCAGTGGATTAGCACTTTTATGTGCCTTTTAGAATGAAAAGTTTTTTATAATAATTTTTCACAGTTGCTCTATAGTTTTGTAATTTAAATTTACAGACTGAAAAACATGTGCAGCAGAATTTATATACATATAAATTTATATATACACACACACACACACACACACACACATATACATATATGTAAGGTTAATGTATATGGGGAAATTATGTGTTTTGGTTAGAATGTTATTTTTTCCCCCTGATTGCCAAGACTTGGGGTTCAAGTCTGAGAAACCAAAAATATTGTTCATTAAATTTTTCAATTTGAATGAATTCTATGAGATTCCATTTCCGTGTGTTCTTTCCTTTTTGTCTTTATGGTCACTCTTTTTCATTCATGTGAGATCACTGCAGCATGAAGATTCCGATTGCCTAAGATGGACTACAGTGATGGGGTTATACAAGCATTATTACACAGGGTTCAATAAGTGTCCTTCTGCCTGCTGCCCACACTGACTTCTCTTTTTTGAAAACTAAACTATGGTTACCATGGTTAAGGTCTCATACCTGTCAAGTTTTGTAACCGGCTAACATAACAAAACACTGACACTCCCTCTGACTGCCTCCTGTATGCTAGAATGTCAAAGCTGACCGTCACAAATTTAAGTAATCACCTAGTGGCAACTGAAAAATATGAGTCGCAGAGAGCGACTATTTTCAAGCGTGAACAGCAGTGTTTACGCCGCCAGCACGCTCAGTTTTAGCTATTAAGGTCCTGTATCGTTAGTTACCTTCCGGGAGTTCCACGGTCCTGGCACGGCGGAGGGAACGGGTCAGCCGGCTGAGCTGTACGTTGAGCTGTTCCATCGCCCGTTCCATCATAGGTACACGATACACAGGGATGAACCGAGGCAACAAAGCCTCGTCCGTCGGGGTTGTTTTTCCTTATGGGGTTGTGTTGTTCCTGGGCGCCGTCCATAGGCGCCTTCCACTTCGTCTTCTTCTTCAGTGTTTGTCAGAAGTTGGCAAACCAGCTAAGAGTGCATTACCCCCACCAACTGGACAAATGTGTGGAACCACATTCCAAGGTAGTCTATTTCCTTACAACCATGTCCTGTGGTACTTCAAAGTCCATCCATCCATCGTCAACCGCTTATCCTGCATACTTGGTCGCGGTGGATACTTGAAAATGTAAACTGTAATTTTTATTTTTATTTTAGAGAACACATATCAGTACACAAAAATGTTAATACCAGAGGTACACGTACAAAGTAAAGGAAAAATGAAAGACAAGAAGAAAATCACAAAAAATTACTAGAGTAAAACAAATTCAAAAGACTGTCATTGGTTTCTAAGAAATTTGTCAAACACATTATTAGTTAGCATTTGTATTCTTAATGTGAGTCTGCCCATTTTTTTGTGAATGTGGAATTTCCAAATTGATATAAGTAACTTTACAAAAAACTATTAGGCATCTTTTTCTTACTCATTACTTTACTATAAAACATAATACTTAAGAATGTCTATATCCTGAAATTGAAATGTTCTTATATAAGAGTGAACATCCAACCAAAATATATTACTATACACTGATAAACAAATTACAGATTGTTTATTCTTGTAATTCACAGAAAGTGCTAGAAAACTCTAAATCCTTAGAACTTCTGAGTCTACAGAGGCTCACAGCGTCTGACGTCATCAACATCCTAACGTCAGGCCAGAACGATTAACAGAAACTTCTAGAAGGTCACTGAGGCGAGTAGGACAAATTTGGAAGTAATGGGGCAAAACTAATTAATTAGCATAATTTACAAATTTGAGATAACCCAGTTTTCTTTAGAATTCTATGTTTTCTTGTGTTCTTTAACTTTTTTTTTAAACAACTTTGCTCTGGGAGGACCGTGTCAGTACAGTCCAATAGTATTGGAACGGTAAGGCAAATTCCTTTGTTTGTTCACTGAAGACATTTGGGTTGAAGATCAAAAGATGAGTATGATACAAGAGTTCAGAATTTCAGCTTTTATTTCCTGGTATTCACATCTAGATGTGTTAAACAACTCAGGACATATCACCGTTTGCATTCTTAGGTGAGCAAAAGTAATGGAACAAATAATCTAAATAACATTTAATATTTGGTGGCATAACCCTTGCTTGCAATAACTGCCTCAAGCCTGCGACCCATCGACATCACCAAACTGTTGCATTCTTCATTTGTGATGCTGTTCCAGGCTTTTACTGCAGCTTCTTTAACTTCTTGCTTGTTTCGGGGTGTTTCTCCTTTCAGGGGCTGCTCCTTTTACCTGTGCTTTGGTCTGGCAAATAAAAAAGTTTATCAAATTTTGACTGTCTGTTGTCAGGTGGAGTAATATTAACAGAAAGGCTAACGTTAACTGAAAGTTCACTGTTAAGTTTGCTGGCTAATACACTGAGGTAACAGTAACTTTGCACCAAGTGCTGTAGACCTAACAGTATAATGTGGAGACAGTCGAGCTCTGCATTCAAGTATAATAAGCTGTTGCTAAACGCAACAGCTGATGTTACTCAGAAAGTCCTACCATTCAGGCCTTCTATTTCGTTAGTTGCCTCATGTGGCTGTAATGTTATTTGTAAAGGAGTATTTTTCTACTGTGAAAATTTTTCATTGGTGATGAATCTATTTTAACATGTATTATCATGAAATGTGGACAGGTGAACTGTATTGTATTATGCAAGATGCATTTCTATTATTTAGCACGGTCTCATAGATATTAATGGGATGGACATAATAACAGAAACACCTGTCTATGTGCTACACTTTAACGGCAAAACAGCAAGACAACAAACTGCAACTTCCAAAATGATCATATAGTTGAATCAACACCTTTTACATTCATTCATTATTGTAAAATACTGAACATTATCATTTTAATGAAGAAAGGAATTATGGCAGGAATGTTGGATTAGACTGTATTACTTTTTAACTAGATGTAATTAATAAACTGGTAACTAAGTCTGAGCGTCTCAGCGCAGATCACAGACTGTCTCTCAGACATAACTGCATGGATGAAGGCTTGCCAGCTTAAACTAAACCTCTGTCACTCAACTCTTGGTCATTCCAGCCAAACCATCAATCCACCATAACATCAAACTACAAATTGAGCACTCCAACCAAAGTGGTGAGAAACGTGGGTGTCATGATTGATGACCAGTTGTCCTTTTTAGACAATGTTGCTGCTGTCTATGGGTCGTGCTGCTTTGCTCTATACAACATCAGAAAAATCAGGCCCTACCTCACTCAGTATGCCCCCCAGGTTCTGGTACAGGCCATGATTATCTCTCGCCTGGACTACAGCAACGCCCTCCTAGCAGGTCTTCTAGCTTGTGCGGTGAAACCCCTACAAATGGTTCAGAATGCAGCAGCGTGCCTGGTTTTTGATCAGCCCAAAAGGACTCATGTCACTCCATTACTCAGTGACCTCCACTGGCTCCCCATGGCCTCCAGAAATAGATTTAAGTCACTAATGCTGCATACAAAGTGACGTCTGCATCCATCTACTTTAACTCCATAATACAAGCTTTACGTTCCTTCTCGGCCTCTACGCTCCTCCAACCAACGCCGCCTGGCTCTGCCACCCCTACACACAAAGCAATCCCAGTCCCGGCTGTTCTCATCTGTGACACCACGATGATGAAACGAGCTACCACACGCCATCAGAGCAGGGGCGTCCCTCTCTAACTTCAACAAGCTCTTGAAAACTCATCTCTTCCGAGATCTCTTCCTCTTTTAACACCTCTAACTCCTAACCTCTAACATGCACTTCCTGTGCTCTTCTTCTTCTATCCCCTTACAATTATCTTGTATTGATTGCAATTTTTGTTAAGTCTTCCTTCTTTCCCTAGGTATTTACCCATTGATGTGATATGTGCCATTAACGCTTACTAGTATTTATTGCTGCTTTTACTAGTATGTATAGTCAGCTGTAGATCTCGTGCTGTATTTGATGCTCTGTTGATGCCTGTATGCTGTTCCTCAAATGTAAGTCGCTTTGGATAAAAGCTTCTGCCAAATGAGTAAATGTAAATATAATGTGCAGCATATCATTCGGTCTGCAGAGAAGGTGATTGGTTGTCATCTTCCATATCTTCAGGACCTGTACTCCTCCAGGACTCTGAGGCATGCAGGAAAGGTTGTGGCTGACCCCTCCCAGCTCTAACGCAAACTGTTTCTGACTCTCGTTCCATCAGGACCAAAACCTATCGCCACAGAAACATCTTCTTTCCGATTGCAGTGGGCTTCCTCAACAAGGCCCGGGTCCCCACTGTCACTGACTGTCATGCACCCCTCACACACACACACA
The DNA here is from genome assembly GCA_029875015.1 of Lepomis gibbosus. Classification (NCBI taxonomy): domain Eukaryota; kingdom Metazoa; phylum Chordata; class Actinopteri; order Centrarchiformes; family Centrarchidae; genus Lepomis; species Lepomis gibbosus. The sequence goes on from JAPMOB010228076.1 coordinate 11,696, forward strand.
CACACACACACTCTTGACCCCACACTTTACACCAACTCTCAACTGTGCTTTATGCTCATGTTGTGAATTTTTTTTGGGGCCCAGAGTGTCAATATTTTGTGTGGCCACCATTATTTCCAACGCTGCCTTAACCCTCTTGGATTGGAATTCACCAGAGCAAGCGTCAGTGTCACCATCGTTTTACAATCACACCATCAAATGCTAGTTGGCAGTAGTGCTACAGCATCCACTGTGTTGACTTTTGCCAGCCAAGCAGGCTAATTTCTGGTTTAGCCCTCCGCTAACTTGAATGGGGGTAAAATTATATATGTGCAGCTGTTATAGATTTTCAAATGTTATCAACTGGATGGATCACATTGTGATAGTGAAAGGAGTGATTTCGGTCTGGTTTGGCCGCTAGTAAAATTTACTTCATAGCACGGAGCACTTCCTGTCGGCTAAGAGGCATTGTGAGACTACCCAGCAGACCAATCACAGTTCCTACGGTCTGCGTTGCTTCAATGTGAAGTTACATTTTTCACGTCAGACTATGGTGTAGGCTACGGCGGGTATTGGGCTACACAGAAGCTACAGTCGATTCGATGCAGAAGTATAAATCACACTTAAGAGGTTCATCACAGCCCTGATCTGAGCCCTTAAATGTCCCCACCACTTTTCAGTACAAAGTGGTGTCCTTGGGTTGGGTTTGTACCATGCCATAGTGACAATGATGATGATTACTTCAATTAAGGTCAATGATTATAACATATGATTATAACATATATATATATATGATAGCGTTATATCATAACCCTATCATAAAGTGAGACTGTCACCTACTGCTGCTGATCACGAACTGTCATTCAGCCCTGCATAAGCTATTAGACATTGTTTTTGATGCTAGCATAGTTTCCTAATGCAGTCTTAACTTTGGCTAACTGTCCTAATGGCTGAGGTTATTTTGTCAGCATCGTGTTGGCTAATCCCACAAGAGTAAGAGTTGCATCCTCTGTGCCCCTGTGTGATCTATAAGCAAAGTGAAGGCTGTCCAGTTGATTCCCAACAGAGGACATAAGATGGGAACCGACCACTCTCTCCATACACTTGGTTAAGAGTGGAGTGAGTGCGACGGGTCTAAAGTCTTTAAAGGCTGTTGCCTTGGAGACGTTAGGCACAGGTATTATTGAGGATTTTTTCCCCCTGAGTTTGGTAAAACACAAAAATTAAGGTTTGAAACAAGGAATAACAACCCTTTTAAGCTAGTGAGAGCATACCTTTAGCACCCTTCCTTGGAGGCCAGGCCCAGGGGCTTTGTTAGGTCTGATTTTAGAGAGAAATATGGCTGCTTCTTCTTCAGCAAGTTCTATAGGTTCATAGCTATAAATCTGATTACATATAATACTGCAGCCCATTTTTGTGCCTGTCAAGGAGTGCAAAGTGTCAGGGTTGTGTGTGTGGTGAGCAGGTAGTAGGACCCAATTGCAGGACACGGAGAGGGGCAGGTAAGTTCAGTGAAGGTAAGTTTAATGAACAAAAAGCGAGCACACTTACAAACTAGTGGCTGAGTCCAAAGCGTCCAAAAGAAATAAACCAAAACAAACAGGGTAATCCAACAGAAGAATCCAGAACAGGTCATAATCCAAAATCCAAAAGACTGACAGGGAACAAGCAACACGAGGTGAACAGACAGACTAAGGCACACACTCTAGGCAATGACCCGACAAGGAACGAACACCAGGTATATATGCACACGGACAAACGAGCAGGGCGGAAGAAACACAGGTGAGTGGGATCAAGGTAACGAGGCAGGCAGAGAGACAGAAGGGAAAACAGAGAGGCGGACAGAGACAAC
>JAPMOB010228080.1:0-11351 GCA_029875015.1 Lepomis gibbosus
TGTGTGTGTGTGTGTGTGTGTGTGTGTGTGTGTGTGTGTGTGTGTGTGTGTGTGTGTGTGTGTGTGTGTGTGTGTGAAGAGGCGTTTGTGAGGTAAAGAGGGGTGTGGGTTGCACATGCCTCATTTTGACATCAAAGGCCCCTGCTGATGATTTTTCCTTATAATCCATGCCTTTTGGTGCCTCTGCTCCCTCCATCTGAATAAACAAAGCCCAAGTGGTTCTTTGTGGTCTGGGAAAAGTCAGGTGATTACAGCACGTGATTTGGGGAGTAAATCGATACATCTCTAATTTATTCCACTAAAAATCCCTTTTAGCAGCTCTTTTATGTTGTTTCTGAGAAGCATTCTGATTTTCAGGGGATTTCAAAGTGGTATTTAGAGATGTAATACGAGTCATCTGCTGCTCTTTGAAAATGAAAGAAATACCTATCTCAAAAAGAATTCCAGCCCTTTTTATCTCAAGAAGCAAACATGTACAATATATAAGTCTCTCAGCAAGAAGAGCAAACTCTGCTTGGCTTTCTTTTGATACAGAGAAATCAATATTGTATGAACCACACTGCCTCTGTATTCCCAGTCGACCATTATTACTCCCCACCCCAAACAGCAGACATTACCCACGATCATTTAGCAAACCCCCAGTGTAAGCCACTGCCTTGACCCCTTCCCAGCTTTGCCTGCCCATGTCCAGGCTGCACTCCCATCCCTAAAGCCAGTTTGGCAGCCTCCTTGCCTGTAATATATCTGCAGGAGCAGCATTCCTCTGGGGCTGGCCTGGATCAAATGGCAGTGATTTCCCAAACAGAGGCACAGAGATGGGAGGCCTGACCCATCCTCTGATCTGCTACATGCTCTAATCGCTGCAGGTCAGGATGGATAAATGGGGATGCTGAACCCCCCTTGTGTCATGTTTTGAGCTCCAGATATGCAGCGCCAGATCCAGCAGCTGAGCAATTTTAGGAAAACATGTAATTGAAATTTTCTCAACCAATAATACAATTGTGATTGCAATTATGCAATTATTTTCTATAAACTTAACCACAGGCTTGGATTTGTGGCCTACATAGTATTAAACAAAATATGATTGTACCAGGCACAGTCACAAGCTGATCCTGTGTAAACATTAAGCAGATGCAGCTGAATGTGTTGAGGACCTCCAGGGTTGTTGAATTTCCTTTGTCACCCTTCAGTCAGAGAAAAGTAAATTTCTAAACTTGCCCAACTTTCTATAAAAACAAGATTAAGAGTCAGTCATTCTAGTCATTGTGTAAAAAGCTAACAACACCATGCTAACATGCTCACGATGATAGGGCTAACTTGCTGATGTATAGCAGGTATTTTGTTTATCATTTTAGTTTAGCATTGGCGGCCTGTCCAGGGTGTACCCCGCCTTTCGCCCGATGTCAGCTGGGATAGGCTCCAGCCCCCCATGACCATGTATGCAGGATAAGCGGTTGACGGATAGATCTAAGTTTAGCATGTTAGTATACTAATATTTGCTAATTATGCAGCTAATGTCAGGGTTATTAGTTTTGCAAGTATTTGGTCATAAAACTAAACAAATTTAAATGAATTAAAAGATTCACCAAAGTTATTACAATTCATTCTGAGGTGAACATGAATGTGTGTACCAAATTTCATTTGAATCCATCAGACAGAATCACATATGGCAGCCTTATGATGACACTAGAGGAAAAGTCAGGCGATCACTAAAGTCATTAGGATACATCTTCCAGGGACCATAAATTGCTTTAACAAATTTCGCAAATCCATGCGATAGTTGTTAAGATATTTCAGTTTGGACCAAAGTGGTGGGCTTACTGACTGACATTATTATGAAACTCTAAATGGATTGGCTCTTCCTTCATTCTGTGATTTTGTGTTTACTCACTCAGTAAATTCAATTAGATCTCCGGAATCTCCTCTGTTCGAGATTATGCCATACTCCTTCGTACTGCATTTGGGCAGTCTGCTTTTTCTGTAAAAGCCACAAACCAGTGGAACACCCTGCCTCTGCCTGACGATGTGAGATTCTGCTGCTCCATCAGTATGTTCAAAGGAAAGTTGAAACGGCGGTTAAAAGCTGCTCAGCTCTGTAAACACTGACTCAGATATTTTATCTATGTAGTTTTATGACCTGCCTTTAGTTGACTGGCAAACTTCTGCAATGTGCCATTGTTAGTAGTTCTTATCGATGTCTTGTGTGTCCTTTTTTGTGTAACTCTGTTTATTAACTGTGCTGGGACTGATCAGTGTGGCTCAAGCTGATTGATTATTGTGTTGTTTTTAACTATGACCTGCCAAGGGACTGCAGATGTGAATTAACTTGAAGCTATGCTATGATCTGGTACAGTGCATCATTTGTTTACTGTAGGCTGTCCCTTTTAAATAAATACATTAATCAATTAACTGCCCCTACAGCAATGCTGCTAGCATTTCTTATCCACAAAATCATTTTTTAGTGTACAAACACCAACTTACAGAGAGTGTATACCTATATCTGGCTACAACCAATACTTCCTTTTTGCTCTTTGGCCACACACTCAGTGTGAAGGAAGTTAGCTAGGATTAAAATTGCTGCACTTGTGATTTGAAAATTTCTAAACACAGTTTCAATATTCAAACTGAATCGCTAAACAGCGCTTGTTGTTTTAGCTAAAGTGGAAGGTCTGAAGCAAAAACTGTCATTCCTGCAATGAATGCAGTTAAGCATTACTTAGTGCGTAACTTTTTTAAATTTAGAAGAACAACAAATATAGTTGTTGAAAACACAGACATACTATGCAGTGTATTTTACAAAATGATTCAAATTTGAAACTTTGTTCAAGGACGTTAGGATTCATTGTTTGTGATTGAGTGCTTTGATGCAGTTTCAGGGGAATAAAACATTTGCCTATCACACTCATTTCTGCATCATTAGCAGAACAATGTCCTACATACAAACACTGTTTAACTAAAATTTAAGGTGCAAACATTTCACTTTGTGCTGGTTTATTTTCTTTTCAACATGTCATGTAGATACAGCAGCACTTTCAGGTTTCACAAAGCTATGCAGCAACTTTGTGCAATTTATCTCAATGTAATATTAAAACCTAAGAGCTTTTGATGCAGCCAAACTAAGCTACTTGTTTAGAAGAAATACACACAGCAGTTTTTTCACAGCTATTTTCCTCAGTATATGACATCCATCCAAAAATCCACAACTACTCTGGGTTGACAAGGATTCACACAGTGGATGGTTAGTACCTCTGAGGCACGGACTGATAAGATTCACGGTAAAGTTAGCTAATACCTCAGAACTGACAGGAACTTTCTGGGCATTTACAAAGTGTGACTTTGGTAAACCTGTGCTGGTTTGAATAACATCAAGAAAGCCGAGGANGTTGCTCTTTGATGTATAGGATTGAGATGTGATGAGGTCTGTTCAAAGTGAGTACAAAGTAGTGTTAAGATGGAAAAAGCAAATGCAGCTTTAGTCAAGGTAGAGAAGCCGAGGTAGCAAGAGATGATGAAGAGAAATGTCCTGTCTCACCCGAAACGTAGGCAAAGAAGATGAAATGTTATCTGACATTAAATATAGACGCTTCCTTGTAAAGGTGTCCCGGCTTTAAAACACACTTTTGTAACCTATCAATTTTAGAACCCAGAGTGTGCTATTGTAGAAGAACCCTTAATGATTGTCTTATGTTTGAATAATCACATAGCTCGTCATCTTTAGTCAATAACATTTCACTTTCTGTGGTGCAATGAATTATTCATTTGTCAGCACATTGTTTTGAACAATCAGAGAAAACAAAGATTCGGTCATCTGCTGGAAGAGAAGCGCCAGAGAGTAGAGAAGTAGTCATTCAGTGGGCTGGAATCTGAATGCGTAAAATGATTTCTTCCTCTGTTTAACACATAGCCACGGCGACACATTTGTGTCAGTGGTTTCGGTGGAGTAGGGAGTAGGAGGGTGAACGTCTTAAGTCTACAGTAGATTTAGACTTAAGACGATTTAGATAGATGTAGATTTGCTGAGTCAGTGTCAGATTTTTACCAGTTCCTTGACCAAGTGTGGAAGGTGGAAATGTACTTTTCATAGGCCCGCTAACAGTTGTCATATAAAGGGTCAGTTCATCCAAATCACCACAAATTAAATTCTATACACTTCCATTGTATAAAACTATCACCCATCCCTACTGCATATAGCTGAACACTATCAAGGAATAGTTGACATTTTAAAAGATATGCTGATTCGCTTTCTTGCTGAGAGTTAGATAAGAAGATTGATGCCTCATCCATATCTGTGCTCTAAATATGAACCTACAGCCAGCAGCCAGTTAGCTTAGCTTAGCACGAGTACTGGTTCTGTCCAAAGACAACAAAATCCCCATACCATCTCCTCTAAGGCTTTATATTAATGCGTTAAAAACCTAAGGTCAAGAGTATTCTATATAGCTAATTTGATGCTCTACTTTTGCTCATGTATTTCTTAAAAAAACAGCTCTACCTACCTTCAACCGTTCTCACTGAACTCCGTATCAAAAGAAAAGCCCTAAACTGCAGCACTACTAACTACGTCTTCAGTTACAAGATATATCTACTCCTCACAGAGAAAAATGTTGCATTAAAGATAAATATTTGGATCGCCTTAGTAGCAGAATGGTTACAGTTTATGCCATATAACCTCAACCTTTGTTGCATGACATGCCCTCCCTCTCTCTCCCTATTCCCTGTCTGCCTCCTCGAGTCACTCTGTCTAGGAAAGGTGAAAATATCTTGAAATATTTTCCTCTACTCAAACCTCATGTAATAAATTGTGTCACCTGTTATCATCATTAAATACTTTATTCACAGGCTCTGACAAAAATACTCAGTGTCATCACTCTGTAGACACAAATAACTTTTCCAGGACCAATTTGCAAATGATTGTAGCAATTTTCCATTTATTCATCTCAGTAGGTGGTGATTCTCTCCTAGAAACACAGTTGAACTAAGTATATCATATTTTGAGATGGTCACAGCTGCCATGCATATATTGTAATTGGCACTACATTGGTTTTCACTTGTTTCTAGTGTGACAGGATGGCAAGATCTGATCTGAGCCTCTGTGTTAATACATTCAATAATTACTTTTCTCTCATTTTGTTTTTGAGTTGTGGTCACAAGAAAGTGAAAATGCGTGAATAGTCAGAAGTGTATCAAACACCACACACCTCAGTCTCACCTCTGCCTCTTCCATTGTAGCTATTTAGCTCATTGAACTTTTGTCTCTTGTGCACCTGTGAGGAGATATATAATTAGATGTGATTTTTATGTATGGGTTTGTGTAATGTTAAGCCGTTATTGAGTCAGCTCTTTGATGAAATTACATAATCTTAAACCTAAACCAAAGTAAAAATGTTTCTGCCACTTTGTCACACGAGGGTGCAGAATTTAAAAAGGGCGGCAGAATCTGTTTACTGCTGCTGTCATCGCCATCAGTATCATGTTCGTGCTTGTTGTTGTTTTGCTTGGTTGGATCACTGCCCTCATTTTTCCTCTGTTGCAGGTCCAGTGATGAAGCTGCAGCAGAGAACTCCTCGCCGGCGGGGCCAGCAGCCCAAGCTGCTCAACAGCCCTGAAGACAGCCTGTACTACAACCAGCTAAATGTGAGTTCAAAGTGCCGATAAAGGCCTTTGTCTGACTTTGGTTCCACATGATAATACAATTAAACCTACCTGTGCCAGACCCTGGAGCCCCACCCCCACGCTTCTCTGCCTCTTGTCTTGAACATGTGCTTATGCTCTTTATCTGTTGCTTTCATGTCAGGATGTCTGCCTTCACGGTGAATAATTGATGTGGTTTATCAAAGCTGAGCAAGATGCATGCTTCATCAGACTCACTTGAGCCCTTTGATCAGAAAAAATTATGCTGTGACTTCTGATATTATCAGCATCTGCTCGCATTCAACACAAAATCACTTTGAATTAAAAATTAATGACTCTCTGCTCATCTTTTGACTGTGTGCTCTTGGCCCTTTCCTCAGAGAACTCTGGATTACCAGGGGAGCAAGAGGAAGCCGAGAAAACTTGGGTAAATAACTGCTTTCCTACTTACAGCAACTCTAAACAGAGCAGGCCCTTTGTGAAATAGGAGAATCCAGAAATGGAGTTGTTTTCTTTTAATGTAAATGGAGAGCCGAAAATAACAGGCTTTTTATGAGTGGTTGCTTTGCGTCATTAGAGAGGGGGGTACATATTAAGGCTTTGTCAGCATGCTAATTTAATTGTTGAAGGTCTGACTTGTATTTGTACTATAAATTACATCCTGGTTCAGCTCAGTATGCTTAAGAAAATGCATGCGCCTCATTGTTACATCTGCAAATATTGTTTTTATTCTAAATCTTCTTCCCATCAAGACTGCTCTGTATCCCAGTTTCTTCTCACCACTTTCTCGTCTTCTTTCCCATCACAGTCAAATCAAAGTGCTGGATGGAGAAGATGAATACTACAAATTACTGTCAACTGTGGAGTCGATCCCTGAGGAAGAGTATGCGACCGCCCCCTCCTCCCACCCTTTCTAGCAGGCCTTTCGTCAGTCAGAGCTGAGCCTTACATCCATGTCAACCGGTAAGACAGATGCGCCAGACATGTAGACAGACACTCCAAAGAACATCTTCTGTGTTGGATGTGCTGTGGTATGTGGAGCAAGTAGCAGCATTGCAGAATAAGCGACCTGTACAGGCGATGCCCTCAGCTGTTAGTCCTGTGTTTGGAAAGTGTTCACAGGAACAACTTCCTCATCAGTGACATTATTACAAGTTTTCTATAAGCATTGTGCTATTTTCTGTATAGTAAGACACCACAGTTTCTCCATTTCAGCTTAAGTTTTATAGCCATAATGCTTGATATCGTTAGAGATATTACATTTTGCAAGTAGAGGGGCTCCAGACTCCTTCCTAGTGTATGTTATTGAACTTTTTCTAGTAGAAATTATTATTCAGCTTAGAAACTGCTGTGAAATGGTACAGGTGTTGCATCAATAAATAAATTAATGACAATACACGTAACACAAAGAATACACACACATGTGGTGCGCCTGTGCGGGGAGGCTTTATTAATAAGAATCTATTTCCAAAGTCAACTTGAAACACTTAAATGCTGAGCATCCATTTGTGGTTTTAATGCGGTTATGTAAGATGTTTAAACTCTATACCAGGGCTGCAGTAATTCAATAATATTAAATTTATAATGATATAAACTCAAGAAAAGCAAACATATTTTTAGTGCTTTAACCAGACGATGTTTGCCATTTTATCTCAATAAATGACAACAATAACAGTTAGTTTCTCTCAATTCACTGATCACTGATCATTTGGCATTGCTCCACATTTACGCTAAGGAGCCCCTCATCTCGGAGGCAGTGTCTTTCTAAACTCAGTGGTGTTAACCTGACTTGGAAAGATCTACCTATTTTTGAGCATTATGTCTATTGTCTAAGACGGATCCAGAAACAAATCCCTCTGAAACCCCAAACTCTCTCTACAAGTTCTCCCACAGTGAGCTGCCTGTAGTTAGAGGGGCTTTGTGCAGTCTGAGTGCTGGAATCACCACACATAGCCTCACACAGGCAGAGCTAGACCTCACTTTGAATTTCACCCTAAATACAGGAATTTTCTTTTAAGATGTGAAGTGTCGGAAATGCAGGGCTGGCGAGTTGATTTGTAGAGCTTTTTTTCTTCTTTTCAATTTGCATATCATTTACTGCATCTCCCTTTGTTGACACCCGAGGGCCTGAGAGGAGATTTTGATCTTAATAGGAAGAGTAGGGTGGTATGACTGAGGATCTCATCCTCCTTATTCTCAGCAGGGAAAACATTAGAGCTCTGCCTAGATAGCGAGACCAGCTTCACTTAGGTTCAGGTTCATGGAATCCTGGTGGGTTTGAAGAGGTCCAAAGTGTTCATTAAACCCCACTGCTGAGTGCTGTGAGGGTCAGACTCAGAGGACTTACTCATCACCTAAACATTGCTGGTTATATATGTTATATCTGCTTTTTGAAGAATGTGAAATATAATGTAATTAAAACATGGTGTAAGTAAAATTTAAGATGAAACATGGTTTTTAGTCCAAGGGTTTTGTCACTTGACAACACTGTGGTTTTAAGTCTGTCATTTTCCAACCAAAACTATGCTGTTTGTTGTGTTGAACAGCCATAATACTTGTAGGGGTAGTAATCCAAAATGTTTTGAATGTTACATGTCAGCTGGATGTAACACAACCACTACACAGTGGTGGAAGAAGTGTTCAGATCCTTTACTTTAAAAGTAGCCAGTCAACATTGTAAAATACTGCAATGCAAGACATTTTTTATTAATTTTACAATATTAATTGTGTCAGAGTACAAGCCATATAAGGTACTTAGAGTACAGATGTTCATGCAGAAAATGACTCCTGACTGTTACATTACTATCTACTCATTACTGGATTATTTTTACTGGTGAATTAATGTGTAAACAGCATTGTATGTAGCAGTTAGCTGAGGTGGAGCTAATGCTAATTTATATATTGTTGGGTAGTTTAATCATTATGCATTGTATTACATAAGCTCATTATAGGTTTTGTATATGTCAACTTCATGTACAAAGCAAATAGTAGCTTTGTAATAAATTTAGTTCAGTAAAAAGTACATTATTGGCATCTAAGTTGTAATGAAGTATTAAGTCGCATACAATGGAAATACTATAGCCAAAAATGTGAACTTAAGCACATACTTGAGTAAATGTACTTAGTTACATTTCACTACTCTATCTACAGGACTATGAAACAGTGTAAAACACAGCCCTTATTTAATAACATTTAAAAAGCAATAGTTATCTAAATAATGTCATTTTTTATGTCAATAAATACTGTGGTTGTTTGAAATTTGGTTCAAATTATCTGTGGAAAACTATTAAAAAAAGAATCCAGCTCTATCCATGATCAAATTAACTCACATAATTAAGCTGCATCAATAATAAACTCTAGTCTTTTCAATTTATTGTCATATTTAAACTCAAAAAGTAATACTCCAGACCACTGGCAGTGTTATAATGTGGTGTCACAGTTAGTTCAGAAGCATTTCACCTCCGGTCGAAGCCACAGATCCTGCAATAATTAAAATCCTCGTTGTGCATTACTCCCTTGCTGGGATAGATGGCTCCTCTGAAGAGCAGTCTGAAATAGGTCACCCCAGCACCCTGTAGTGCATCTTAAAAGTACACTGAATCAATTAAGTGTGATCATGCTCCCTTGATTATTTTGGCCCTGTTTTTACCATGGAGAGGAATTTCAAATAGGCTCACTAGTTTGAATAACAAGGTTGGACTGTGGTGACAAATGGTTCCAGAGTGGGTGTTTCTTCCCCTGTTTTTCTCTGCCAAATTAACTCCCTGGCTGATTGCCTGCTTTAGCATATGAGAGGAGGTGAGCGGAGGTGTGTACGTAATTGCCTTGGTTAGCTGATTATGTGTTGCAAATGTTATGAAATACTTTCTCATGAGAGATGTTCTGACCTAATGAACTGAAGCTCCTGTGTTTGCATGGACTCCTGGTACGGGGTCTGCAGACGCAGTGTCATTTCAGCTTTCAAGGCCCGACACCTGTGTTTTTTTAAATGCGTCTTAGTGAATACAGCTCCCTCTTGTTTTTCCTCATTAAATCTGACAACATCTGGTGCACGAGAGAGGACTCCTTTAATGTGGCTAACGTTACTGCTGGTGTTATTCTTGCCATTTTAGCTATTTGCTTCATGCGCAGAGCTTTCATTAAAGCTCCATCCAAGTCAGCCCCCAAACATTGTTATCCAAAGTTTTAAACCACCTTTATGAAAATCGCTCAAGCTGCAGCCTTAACATATGATGAAAAGCTTTTATTTTCGAAAGAAGCATACTTACCTTTTCACCTAATAGTGATGTCTTACTTCAAAGAGAGAACACGATTAGGCCAACATTGTCCTGTTTTATATCCTTTGAGTTCAAAGTGAGAGTTTGAATACCAGTATTTCATGTGCAGTCTTTTCAGATAGTGTTTTAATGCAGTATATATGCTTTTGGTATCCAGATGTGTCAGTTTTCCACCACAGTAGAATGTATCACACTATAGTATGATTGCATACCACAGTTTGATAAGTGAAAATTAATGCCAGGTCCGGTTCCCACCAACTTCAAGGACGGGGGACAAACAGACACCAAAAATAGCTACAAACTTGGCATTGTGAGGCTAATGATTGGTGCCAAAGAAAGTGACATACATGAGCGTCAGCCAGATGTCAGGTGTATGTTGAGGGCTCTGAGCAAAAGAACATTCCCCAAAGACGGCATTAATAAAGAAACTGGTTGAGCCGGTAGAGACAGAGCGAGAGAGTAAGAGGCATAGAAGAACAAGGAGATAAAAGAGTCTGTTGAGTACATACATCAAAGGTCTCTTAATGACAAGGGATGCCATTAGGGTTACAGTGGCTTTTGTTTCAGCTTCCTCACACCTGCAGTTTGTTGAGGGCACCGTTTTGTTGTCAACATTTGCATGAATATAAAATGCATGCATGAAGGGATAAGAGTTTGTTCCCGACTGCTAATCTTGGTGGTGACCAAATGTTGTGGCCAGAATTACAGCTTCCTTTTCATTTGCAAAAAGAGAGAGATATAAGCATTCAGTTGCTTCCTCATGTAAAGCTAGAAAAGGCTTACATAGAACAATAGAAACAGTATGGAAGAGCTGTTATCCTATATATGCCATGAAATTTATAGACTTAAAAGTTTTCTTGCTGCCTCCGGTGCTGGAGTGGGATTTGACAAATCAGAGCGTGAAATTGTGATTAGCCTCTCTCAGTTTGTAGACGGAGTGGGGCACTAGCAGACTTGGCATGGCCAAAGGTGTAACCTGTTTTGTTTTGCCCCGGTGCTGCTTTCCCAGATGGTGGTACCAGCTGCCATTGAATAAACGCTGGACGGGTAACAGTGTGAGAATTACCACGGCCTTGTTTCAGTTTGGGAGGCATAACAGAAAGCTTGTTTGGTTTTTTTGCCACAGCCAGGAGGAGCAGGGACGTATCACCTGGTGTTCAACCAAACGCCCTTTTGATTGAGGTCAGAATAAAGTAGTGTCTGGTATAAATGTTGTAAAATGTGTCCTGTAACTCTTAGATTTCTCTTATTTGGGTAGTAGTCTGTGGAGGCCCCCCACTGTCACATTACAGTATTTTCTTTACATGCCCCTTAAGATCTCCTGCTTTATTTTTATTGAAATTTTTAAGCTAAATGAGTGGGTCGATATGGGCAACACAAGGCTTGTGCAGGTCTTTCACTGACAAATGTAATGGGTTACATCATATAGGCACATATATATAT
>JAPMOB010228081.1:0-16823 GCA_029875015.1 Lepomis gibbosus
TCTATCTATCTATCTATCTATCTATCTATCTATCTATCTATCTATCTATCTATCTATCTATCTATCTATCCATCCATTTTCCTTTGTACTTGTTCACACTGGCTTTAGATTTTCAAATAAAAGTATTTATACTTTTTTCTTACTTTTTGTTTGATGTCACAAATGCTATCTCTCCATCTCTCCCTGCTTTGGCATTTTTTGCTCAAAGGAGGAGCCTGGGAAATCTGCCCATCTCATTGGTTGACAGAGGCCCTCCCTCCTCCCTTTTAAAAAGCCTGCTGACTTACCTGAGTTACATTTTATGATCTGCAGCTCCTCAACCACTCACTTGTCTATCATCGGCCTTAAAAAAAAGAGGGGGGGGTGAAGGAACAATCCCGGAATCTCTTTAAGGAACTTTTTAAAAAGTGAGTATTGATTGGCTTGGAAAAATGACTAGTCTACCAACCTTCACACACACATGACTTCACTCTTCTAGCTGTTTGAGGAACACACAGTTGCTTGTATTGTCAGGTAGACCAGTTTCTGCAGTGTCTTGTTGGGAGGGATTTGTCTCTCAGGTGTTGGCTGATGCAAGAGTTTCCTTGTTATGTGGAGGATGTCTGAAGAAGTTGTGTTTTCAGAGAGGAGACAAGATTTTAAACTGATCTGCTGTAAGAAAAGTTCTTTTATTTCTTTTTAAAGCAAGTGACAAAGTTGTCTTTTATTTCGCAACGCCTCAAAGGTTTAGCGATTGACAGCAAATCTCCCTCTTTTTTTTTCTTTTCAGCTTTTTTTGTCTCAGTGCACGTCATTTCTATTTTACAGCGAATGCTGGATAAAGTACCACACAGAAACTAGGGTTTGGAATACTGTGAATCCATTTAAGCTATAAAAAACAATGCATGCAAGTCTCTTTGTCTCCAAATTCAAATGGAGGGTATGTGATCTTCTGGCCCTATTCTCAGAGCAAAGTTCAGTAGATTGTGCTTGCGGTCCTTTAGCCTAATGTTTGTAATGTAAATTAGCAGCTGTAAACCCAGGTGTGAAGGTATTCCAGGACACAATGACATCTAAATGAGTTTCAGAAGGGGTCTTGCATACATTTGTTTGCATTAGGGCTGCAGCTAAATACTCTTTAGATAGTTGAATAATCTTTTGATTATTAAAACAATTAAATGACTATGAATTATTACTTCGTGGCTCTTATTTAACTATCAGCTTTTAAACTTAAAGATGAGTACTCTAAAATACCTCTTTTAATGAATTTCCCCCTGCTGTAACATGGCTTTAAACATTAGGCCAGTTAACGAGCTTGCAGAGACGAGTCTTCATCATCCAGAGAGCCAGCGTGCATCCTCTTCAGTTCCCCCAGCATAACCGATGTTCTCCCATGCCAAGCATGGTCAGATTTACAGATGTTGCAATTCACAACCTTTTTGGCTGAGTTAAAGCTGGAGTGCTGGACTTTTACTTATAAATGAACATCCGTCAAGCCCCTGCCAGCGCTCTGGAGCGAACAGTGACGGAGTAGGCTGCAGGAACTAGGAGTGTTGTGGAGAATTTGATGGAAAAACCTCGGAAGAGTCTGAGAAGAGTTTCTGATGCTCCAGATAAAAACGGAATTCATTCGGTGTTGAAGTGTTCAGAGGAGGGATAACATGGATAACCCTTGGTGTAGCAGAAGCCTGGCACGAGCTCATACAGGATATACAGTGAGAGTAATTACTCTGCAGGGGGAGAAAAATGTTCCGCACCGCAGGTTTAGTGTGTGAACTACTCTTTGGTTTTTAGTTGTGAAGGTGTTGCCTTTAATCCAGTATGCAAAGCAGTCCTCTGTATGGCCATGTGTGCAATTGTGTTTGGGAGGTTTAAATTAGATGTAAGCAAGAAAAACAAGTTCCAGCAACAAGTGGTCACTAAAGATGCACTTTACACACATTGTGTTAAATGAAGGTGTGAACCGCAGCCCGTTTTTGCAATGCAAGTCTGATACCATGTCAGGCCTATGTGCTACATGGCACACTGTGGAACGTGTGCTTCTGTGATGTTATGGTTGTAACTTTGGCAGCATTAAACTCGGGAACATACAAAGTTAACCAAGTTCGACAGGTTAATCCTCTTGGCAATGGAAAGTGATAGTCGCTCTCCGTTTCTCTCTCGCCACACAGCAGACAGCGACAGTGAAAGATTAGGTGTACTGGAGTGTGTAATGTGGTTGTTAACGGTAATGTAGCCCCTTAATCTCTGTTGGCTCACAGATAGCAGGTTTTAAAGCAGCCTACATCCGAAGAGCAAGATCACAGGGAAAACAACAGCCTACCAATTGTTCGACAGAAGGTTATGTCTTGCAGATCAAACTGCATCAGCCAGGTGGGGTCAAGATGGAGAGCTTTACCACCTCTGACATTGTTTGCAGCTGGTAACCTTGCTGGAACAATGAACACTTACTGTTGCTGCGTAGTGGCACATTGACTGTATACACTTGTTTCACATTGTGATACAAAGACCCTGCTGGTAAACCACTTGTTTCAACTGTGTTTTTCTCTGCTTTTTGTTGCTAGCTAGTGACCTTTAACAGACCAGTCAGCATAACTGTCAGTTATGTTTCACTTGCAGCTCAGTGGGTGAAGTGGTGGAGGACAGTGTTGGGCAAGTCACTTCCAAAATATTATACATGATAGATTACCAGCTGCTGTCATTTGAGAGTAACTCTATTATAGTATTATTGTCTCTGAACTGTAGCCTAATGCTTTACACTATTTTTGTGTTACTCTTGGGCGCATTATTCTGATAGTAAGATGTGCTGCATAAATGGCTTCTAGTGATGTGCAAAGTTATCTCGACCACAGGATTCCCGCAACAGGAAATAAAGTCACTCTTTTTACTCATGGATTTGTTTTTCTGCTGCGAAATGTTTCTCTGTGTTGGTGAATTATTAAAAAAACAAAACACTTAATTTCAGTTTAAAATTGTAACACGTGTTGCTGATGTTGTAACAGGTATAATATTACCTTCTTTTTCTTTTAGTAATGCGTTGTATTACTGTGTTACAGCAAAAAGCAATACATTACTGTAATTGCATTACTTTTTTTAACGCGCTACTCCCAACACTGATGTAGGAGGAGCCAAAATATAGTGCCCCCTTCTTCTTTTTATTGCATCAGCAATTGTCATTAAGAGAGAATCGNCAGAGAATCAGAGACCAGAGATTTACCACCCTACTTCGCAACATGTTTCTGTACACCCAAGGGGGTTCCAAAAAACAACTCACCATGCCTCAGCTGTAGCTTACACCATTAAAACTTTCATATACTGTTAACATGCTAAATAACTTAATGAGCGTCTTCTATAAGGACGTAAACACCCATCTACAGGTAATCCAGTAGTGCTGGCAGTCTGGGCCCATGACTTCTTTAAAGGAATAGTTCAACATTTCTTGCCAAGAGTTAGTTGATACGATCGATACCACTCTCGTTTCTAAAGACTAAAGCCAGCTATTTCCCCATTTTCTTTCTTTATGCTAAACTAAGCTGTAGCTTCATGTTGAATGGACAGAGATGTGAATCAATCTTCTCCTGTAAGTCTTCGCAAGAAAGCAAGTAAACGTATATCCCAAAATGTGAAACTGTTCCTTTGAATTTGCACTAAAACATTAAAATGTGCACTGGCCGCATTTCACAGAATTGACGCCACCTAATTTGCGCGCTGTGTCCCACGTTGTGTGTGACACCTCTTTTGTTCCCATGGTTGGTATTTTTCCTGTGCTGTTTGTCAGTGAGTAGAGCATAGATCTTTCATTCCAGCAAATCAAAGAGATCTATGTGAAAGAAACAAACAGTACTGTAAATAATTAGGCTGTTAACAACTTAATGGTGAATGCTTCAGACGGAAAATGTAAGTGTGTGCTCCCTCTGCAGTGCCTTTGCCACTAATGGTAGTGGGCGAGGTTGAGTAAATCACCTTGTATATGAACAAGGGGGTCTGTTGATGGTGGCGGTCAGGCAGCCTCATAAACCTGTTGCATTCTTGATCTGGTCACAGGGTTTGTTGATCAACTCCAGCCAGCATTCACTGTGTACATCAATATCAGCTTAAGAGACTTAAGGGAGAACATTTTGTATTTGATTATATATTGTAATGTACAATCACCAGTCAGTCAACATGACAAATAAACAGAAAGACAGCTGTGAGTGTAATAAGACAAATGAAGATTTAGTAAAATTGAAGCAGCAAAAAAGCTTTAGCCCTGCTAGTGTTGGTAAAGCTGTGTGAGGCACCAAGGTTTCATCATCTCACAGCTTTCCTTTTCAAGGTAACATAACAACCAGTCCATTTCCAGGAAGTGGGATGGACTCGTTTGCAGACTAGAGGGCCCCATTTTACTCTAAAGTTGTTCTTCATCAAGGCCAAAAGGCTCCGTTGAGACCGATAAGACATCTGCAGGCCTGCAGGCAGTTAGAAATTGGCATTCCTGTGGTAAACTTGAGTGTTTGTGAATCTTTAAGACTTGGGCAAATAGCCACTTTTGTTGATGATCTGAACAGACAGCTTCAAAACAGCGTTAGTCACTGAAACTTCCTTCTGTTTGTGTTGTTTTTAGGTCTTTTCTTGTAAGTGACAAGGCCTAGCAGAGGTTGAGGAAGAACCACATCACCGCCTTGTGAAATCTAAAACTGAAATCCTACCGAACTTCTCCACCTCTTGTCCTTGCACCACTATGCCAGGAGCTGTGGATCGTATGGAGCTTAGCAAAGTCTCCACAGAGGCTGATGATGACAGCAACGACAGCCTGGTTGACCACTACACAGAGCCCATCGACTCCGAGAAGGCCACCATCGACAGGTCAGCAAACATGATGTCAAGGTTTCGGTTTCCTTCCCCAAATGAGCAGGCACCACCAGTCATGTGACACTGCAGCTTTGTTAGTGACTTTGCTTAACACTCACATCTCCATATTTACATTATAATTCTTGCCTTAACTGTACTTCCCCAGTAACCTGGATAATTATGCACTTGCTGTCTTGACCAAAGCACAGCAGGTGCTCTGGCATCATTATCTTTTAATTTGTCAATGACAGGTGTTGACAGGTTTTAATCCTCAAGATTAATCCACTTAGAGACTTCAGGGCATTAAATCAATAATTAGCATTAGTTATTTATAGTTATTAGAGCTCTATGACTTTAGGGTGCTGCTCAGATTGATCTAACAAGGACAAGGAGGAGCAGCATAGTTTACATTTTACCCTCTCTCTGTAAATTAAAGACCCTGACACACCCAGCTGGTCTTCAATAAACAGCACTATTTGGCATCATGTCACCTGACATAGTCCGTTACATGTTTGCACTTGTGCAACACAGGTGGGAGAACTGCCAGGATTTTTACATAACACATTGACATACAATACAGTGAATTACTAATTATTATTTATGCACTTTTTCACTTTTGCTTGTTTGTTTCTTTTTTGGTTCTAGTAGTCAGTTCCTGGATGACAATGATGACGGAGAAAGCCATAAGTTCCTGTCAAATGGGATGATAAAGAAGAAGAAATATGAGGAATACCATGAAGAATATGTAAGAGGACACACAACTGACTGTGCTAACGTAGCCGGTGTCTGTCAGTCGGAGTTAACGGTGTAAACTGATTCAGTTAAAATCATTTTTTATTGCACATTCTTTTCAAAAGCAGGCATGTCATAACATTTGTTTAACAAGTTATGCAAGCGTGGTGGTTAATATTTACAACACGCAAACACTCATGGTATTCAAACTTTGCTAGAAACCTCTTAGAAAGTATGCATGTGTGACTCCTACCAATACAATGCAATTGTTCAGAGGATGTTTGCTACTGGGATTACTGGTTCTTTGGAGCTGCTGAAAGAAATGGTGTCATTGTTTGTATCCACAGTTACAATACAGGAAACCCTCTCCTGTATTATTATACAAATTAAGAAAAAGGTCCAGCATCAAAAGTCCCAATTGTTTAGAATAAAAAATAATTTGTCATATTAAGGTTCAGTTTCCATTCCATTTAGTCATTTCACTGGATTTTAATACTTTATAGCAGTTGGGTTTTGGTGCCAGCTCCTCAGGATCAAAGAGCATAGCTCTCTTTCTAGAACTGGCATTCGTGCCAATCATGGTAGCTTCACTGACCAAAGGCAGTGGTCTCACCTAAATGGATGAAGAGGTGTTTTTTTTAAGACCTTCATTGCTACTGTCACTCAAAAGCTCCATCATGAGGCAGGGCTGCCTATAAATACACATACTTGTAATTGCAGGAAGTAAACTACTTTAGTGTTTGCTTACAGCATCATATCTCAGCAAAGTCTGAGGACATCCCAAATTCATTTTGAGTATACTGCCGACCAAGAGAGCCTCCAGTTGGCACCAAGAAAACATCTTCTACGCTGGATTTGTCTCCTGAATGATTCCTGAACATTGGTCTTAAAAAAGGATTCTGGGAAATAGGTTCCTGCACATGGCAAAATGTTTGCTCTCTTTCTTGTCACAGTGACTACAGTACTGATTCCAGTTTTAAATATCTTCAATTATCTGACACAAAGCAGGGCTGTATTTCAACATTGTTCATCGGTTTTATCTCATAACACTTTGTTCCTTCTTTCATTTCTCTCTGAGCAGCATCCCGGCCACACCTCCTTCGGAATGTCTGTCTTCAACTTGAGCAACGCGATCATGGGCAGCGGCATCCTGGGCCTATCCTTCGCCATGGCAAACACCGGCATTGTGCTCTTTACGTAAGTGCTGCTGCAGAAGGTCAACGGAACTGACAGCATTCGTGTCAGGGTGTGTACGAGAACTGGCACGACAGGAGAGGCCGGTAGTTACTATGTAAATTCTACAACTACAGAGACTATCGTTTTGACACAGGGTAGATTCATAGAATTTATAGAATTTTATATTTCTTAAAAACTTTCCATTTTTGTTAATCAGCAGAAAATCATAGCAAGGTTGTATTAATTGTCAAGGTTTTAGACATGTCATACATTACGTCTCCTCAAAATCCTAGTACTATTCCTTAAATGATCTATGGTGTCTAATAATAATCTAAGGTTTAGTCAGCTAACATAGCTTTCAGTTACAGTGTCATTCTCAAATCAATGTCTTTTCAAGTTTAATGTGAGAAAAATTTTAGCTGACCCTAATGTCAAGATTGGCTTTACAAGGTGCTACAAACATTTCCTGCAGGCAGATAATGAGGTTGGTTAACCCAAGAGATTGTACAGCAGCTCTTCGAGCTAAATGCTAACATTGGCTTGCTAACATGCTGACATGACAATGCTAATATACTGATGTTTAGCATTTGACATTTGATAATTAGCACAAAGCACAGATAATGCTGGTGGGAATGTGTTTTGGTGAAATTAAAAAAAAAAATTCACATAAACCACCACTACTGGTGGCAATGAGCAAAAGTTAGTGGATCAAAGTCATTAGGAGACATGTCCATGTGTTGACTGGCAAGTGGGACAGAATTAGCTCCTGTAAAAATCTAAAATATAATTACATTACCACCCTTCCTTGCAGACATGTTTGAACTCCAGCGCCCTGTGCCCTCAGATACTCCGCCATCATTCACCAGCTCTGTCTGTCATGTGCATATGCATTATCAGCATTCATGGATAGCTTCCAATATCCGACACCCCGCTGTCACCCTACACCTTCAATCCCACCCACACAACCCCCCTCTGTCCACTGCCCCTGCTGCGTGGCCACACCATGACCTGCTGATGTTATAATACAGAGATCAAGAGGTCTTACAAATGTAGAACGCACCCCTTCTCTGAAGCTCAGTGTCAGTGGAACAGAGGAGTACTGCAATAGCTTCAGAAAAATGAAAGTAGAAAGGGAATAATAATGAACTCCTGCCAAGTTATGAGGACTAAAGTGAGACTGTCCACAGAGACTTCTTGCCTCTAACAACGTCTACTCTTCGTCACACATATCCATGATTATCATTTTCTCTCTTTTCACTGCATCTTTTCACTTTTACAGTATCTAGATTAAAGCTGATGTCATACATAAGGTTTGTTGCTACCACTGTTAACAATTGTGTCCTGTTTGAATGTTGCAGAATCCTCCTCATCGCTGTGGCCATCCTCTCCCTGTATTCTGTGCATCTGCTCCTTGTGACAGCTAAAGAAGGAGGTTGGTATTTAAGTTAATTTCAGGTGCAGCAAACTCAACCGACCTTTACTCGACCAATAAAAAGTTTTACTCTACAGCGGTGGTCACAAGGTGATTCTAAGGGGTCGTGATCACGAGCTGATTACCACTTACAGACATGCAACCCATGACCAGTGTAAACCAGGAGATATTACTTCATATTAGGGCGTCATGGGAAAGAAATGGCATAGTTCATTATGTAATGCTAATTGTTGACAGAGCTTTTACAAGAAAGTGCCACAGTCCTTAGTCATGCATAACCTGTATTTCTGGTGTCTGATGGTCTAAAGAAAGTTATGTGTACCTCTTCTTAAATAGCTGATCTTCAATATTTCTCAGAATTAGTTTCATTGACCACAAGGTGGGTGCATCAGTACAGAAATACAGTTTTGCTGATTTTTTTAGAGCAGTTCAGCAAAGGTGACGGTAAAAAAATACACCTGGTGCTTTTATCCAGTTACTCCCATAGTCTCTGTTTGTGTTTGTGATGCCTGAATGCTTTTCCATGACTAATTCTCCACCAATGTGTATTTCTTGGCAGGATCCCTGATCTACGAAAAGCTGGGAGAAAGAGCATTTGGTTGGCCTGGGAAAATGGCAGCATTCGGATCGATCACAATGCAGAATATAGGAGGTAGGCGGAGTGTGTGTGTGTGTGTGTGTGTGTGTGTGTGTGTGTGTGTGTGTGTGTGTGTGTGTGTGTGTGTGTGTGTCAGCTTGATTTGAAAAAATGCAGCTGTTTACTACAGTTTGACACAGTGGCTAAAACCACACGTACGCTACATGTAATGAAGTTTTAGATCTCTGTGAATCTTTGACATTCTCTCCCATGTCCTCGCTGTCCTGCAGCCATGTCCAGCTACCTTTTTATTGTGAAGTATGAGCTGCCCGAAGTTATCCGGGCCTTCTTGGGTTTAGAAGAAATCTCTGGGTGAGTGTGTGTGCTTTTGAAGATAAATATGTGTCTGTGTGCAATACAGTTCACAGTATAGGCTCTGACCTCAGTTTAACCTCTCTGCTGTGTTTGTAGAGAGTGGTACCTGAACGGGAACTACCTGGTGGTGTTTGTGTCCATCGGAATCATCCTGCCTTTGTCTCTCCTTAAAAACCTCGGTATGGACTCACTTTACACCGGTGCTAACTAAAATGCTATTTTGCCATTAAATTGGACATTGTTCAAGTATTTAAGACAGTATTTATTGTTCAAGTAATTGTAATTCAGATACTTCTGATACTACTACAGATTTTTAAGAGGCAGGATCTGTGTCACTTCTGCAGTCTGAAGTCTTTTCACTTCAGTATATATATTTATTAATTGTAAGTACAGTATTAAGGTTGTACCGAATAGTTTGAGCTTCAGAGCTTCACTCGTGTCGCTTGTTGGTGTCTCCGAGTCTTTAGAAACCTTTACTCCTGTGTTCTTGAGAATTTTATACAAGTAGACTACATCACAAAGTGAGCCATTAGATATTACATATTCAAAACTAATCTAGCTCTCCTCAAGTAAAGTAATCACCTCAGCTGAGCCCTGGACTGCACAAAAACACATCATCGTTAATCTTACCATATCACTAGTGCTTTGGGCTGTGCTGGCTTTAACTCTGTTTTGCAATAGCTCTTATCTCTTCTGTCTGTCACCAAAAATCTTTACTCAGGTAAAAGTACAATTACTAACCATAAAAAAAACACTCAAAATTACTATTTGACAAACCTACTCAACTAAAAGTAAAAGTTACGTTGTGTTTTAATATTGTTTAGTGTGTGCAGGCCAGAGATCTTCTTTTTTTGGAATACTACGTGTTTCATCCACAGTGCATCAGGTTAGAAATAGCCACTGTGTAACATGGTTATTTCTAGGGAATGCACTTTGCTTCTCTAATTTAGCTATTTATATTAATAAATTTAGTTTTATTTTTTTATGTCTACATGAAGATTATGATAAGCACAGGCACCCAGTGCAGTGTATGATTATTTTTAAAGCATCTATGACAATAATCTCTATAAACCAGAAGCAGCCCATTGTTGAATAAAGTAGGGTAAGCCTACATATAAAGGGAGACCTGTGTGTCACGCCCAACAGGACATTTTTATCCACCACCCTTATTTACTCTCTCCCATGAATCTAAAAAACAATTGTTTCCTGAATAAATAGCAGCTGGTAGCTTACTGACTGAAAGCCAAGATCATTTTCACACGCGACATCGCTATAAAACAAAGAGCAACTGATGTGAATTAGGGAAAAGAAAACTTCCATCCACAGAAAGCAATAGAACAACTGGACCCTAAAATTTAAAAGGAATTATTTGCCTGATTTTTTAAATGTTTGCATCTGTCCAGCTCATTAATATCTGGCATAGGCGCACCGGTTAAAGCTCTCTAACACAGCTTGGATGACAGCTCATTTCGACACCCCTGTCTCTGGGCCAGTCGATCAAGGCATATACCAAAGAATTTTCAACTGCAGTTTTTTGTCTATTCTCTATTTTAATATGTAGTTTATTGACCCAAATGTCCTGCGGCCCACTCTTGGTTGCAGATAAAGGCTACACTAATATTTTTAGTACTATAGCCTAAATAAATAATACACATGTTTATGCTTTAACTTGAAATGTTTTATTGTCATTTCTGTCATACCATAATGTTGCTTAAATTAACAGTTTTATGGTCTTATTGGACTAAATACTTGAATCACATGAATCACTTCAAATTGAGGAATATTATTTGTTTTTTTAGTTTTGTTAAGCTTCATTTGATAACCTCAATGGAAGCCTTGAATTAAAAAAAAAAAAGACATTTGCTACAGCCCATACAGTATATTCTATGCATGTATTTGTATGTGGAAGGTTTAGTGTATTCATGTTGTTGCAGCTGTCTGTAAGAAGTAATGTAACACAAGTCGACCCCTTAGTCAGCTCAATTAGGAGTTACTGTAACGTAACACTGCTATTAAGCCTGTAGTCAGCTCCACCACTCAGATGTAATTTATGAATGCAAGAGCCAGATCCGCCTCAACTGGCTCAGCTCCAAGAAGACTGGCCAGATAGTGTAATTAAAACAGAAGCAACTTGGATCAAATTTATATTCTGAATTTTATTTAATTATTGGCAACAGCAATTGTGATTATGGACATGAGTGTTAGGTTTGATCCCTTTTTCCAGACCATAAAGGCTTCATTCACACTGTTGCTTAAACCTGAACTGCTGCTCATATCAGATTTTTGTTAGTGTATTTTAGGATGTGGGACACAACCTAGAATGGGATGTGACTCATATCTGAGAATAGACACCAGAATGAATTCACATCAATGTTAAAAAGACAGAACAGGGCAGCAAGCTGCAGAGTAAGAATTGCAAACTTTAGCTCCAGTATCTGTAGTTTGTGGGAGGGGTTTCAATCATAAATGTTTTCTCCTCTTTAGGCTACCTGGGATACACCAGCGGTTTTTCCCTTTCCTGCATGGTCTTCTTCCTGGGTGTGGTAAGTTCAGCTTTCAAAAAGGGGTGGGAATCAACAGAAGCCCAACGATACGTTATTATCACGATACTTATTTCACAATCCGATATTATTGCGATGTATTAGAATTTATTACTTTTTCCATCTTAAATTGTGCTCCCAAAGGAAAACTCTTTTTCTAGTGGACTTAAAAAGCAATTGATTTTGTTATTATTCTACCAAAAAAGTAAAATTCGAATACAATTTATATAAAAAAAAGACTGATACTTGGCGTCCGTGTATCGCCACAGTATTACCACGGAAAATATTGCGATATTATTCTGTACGGAATTTTTCCCCCACCCCTACTTTCAAAATACTATTAGCAAAATGGTACGTCCAGGTAACAGGAAGGGCATCTTAATAGCTACTTTTAAAGTTCCACCAGATATTTGTCTATATTTGCTAGTAAGATTTATTAAAGTTAAACTTAACCGGACTTCATATTGTTCTTTTCCAGGTGATCTACAAGAAGACCCAGCTGCCCTGCCCTCTTCCTTTCTTTTACGATCACTCGTCCAACCTCAGCATGAATGCTTCAGACATGCCGGGGCTGTACCCGCCACAAAACAGCTCGGCTCACATGGACTTCTCCCGTGCTGACGTTTCCCCGGCGGTCCTTGGCAGCCATGATGCTCACCACTCCAGCAGCGTCCACTTCGAGCCTCACCCTGACGATGAGGAGATGTGCACGCCGAAATACTTCATCTTCAACTCCCAGGTAGGATGGTGGTAGCCTACAGGTTAGCTTATATTGCTGGTACGACTTTCAGTATATTACAAACTTCTTCTGACACCATACATTTGTCCAAATTGCAAAGTTAAGTGTAAACATAAGCTTATTTGATGTCTCATTGGTGAAGGTTTAAAGGGTGTGACAGACCTAGTGGGTTTTATGAAGGTGTGTCATTTGCTCACAGGCACAATGTGTCCTCCATTGGTTCAGTTTACTATTTGAATCAGTGGCTACAAGGCTTTTCAAAAAGCCAGAATACAGTATCAAATTACCAACACAAACAGTTAAATGAAGAGAACATAGACACAATATCCCTAGTATACATTTGTACAAAACAAAATGAGACTGTTGGGCTTTCACACAGGAATGCATCTTACAACCTACAAAGCCTACAAGTATTCGCCAAGACATGTTTGGTCAAGGTGGGGTTTTAGGGTGTGTTTTGGCTTTTGCGCGTGTGTGTTGAGGGGTATGTGTCTGGGCCTATACGACAATAATTCAGGAAAAGTATATGACGCAATTTATGTTCACAAGTCACGTCAGAAAAATGTTTTGTCAAAACATGCATTAGAAACTAGACGCCCACTTTCTCACCTCTGTGATGGTCTTTTAATGTGCCCTGGGATAACAAATTGACATTATATCTAAGTAAAGCATGCCAATCAAAGGCAACAGTGCTGGACTGGTGTATCAAGGCCCTGACATGCAAAAAGGAAAATTTTCTCTGTCTCTTTTATCTCTTACACACACTAAAGGAAGAGGACATTTCAGTTTGACAGCTACTTTGAAGAACATTCAGAAGTCATGCATCTGAATGACACCACGTGATTACATGGCTTTGCAAAGGTTTATATACATTGTTGTCTTGTGCTGCCTAAAGCTGAATTATTGTGTCTTACATTTTATTGTATATGTTTTCCCTAGACGGCGTACACTGTGCCCATCCTGGCCTTTGCTTTTGTCTGCCATCCTGAGGTCCTGCCTATCTACAGTGAGCTGAAAGAGTAAGCGTTTTTTTCACTATGGACCATTCAGTTAGTTTTTTATGCGCCAATGTTTAGAGATATCTGTCCTTTCATCCCAATACATAGATGTGAACAGAATACTTTTGTATAACTCAAAGTTCTAGGTGTTCTATTATTTCCCCACCATGGCATTTTAGGAATGGGCAGCATCCATCCATATAGGGCAGATGGCAAACAACAAATCTTAGCGGTATTAATTGAGTTTGTTTTCCATTATGTGAATGGTCGGTTGTAGTTTCAACGATAATGAAAATAGTGCTCTAAAGAAATTTGATAAAGGGTAAATAATTAGGAGATGTGGCAGCTAACAGGACAGCTCACATACAGTGGAATATAATAGTGTATAGAAGTTGTATTACGGAGTATGTCACTAAAAATAATCACATGCAATCAAATACATTACTCTTAAAAAAAAGCATATTCTGAAATTGAGAAGGATGTCAATCTGCATATATTTAACATTTTACTGCAAGAACGAAGGTATACGTGTGTGTTGTTTGTGTTGTTTCTACAGTCGCACCCGGAAAAAGATGCAGAACGTCTCCAACCTATCCATCTTTACTATGCTCATAATGTATATGCTGTCGGCACTGTTCGGCTACCTCACCTTTTATGGTAAGAGCAACTATACACAAAAGCTGTGATAGATAACTCAAAAAAAGATCCTAAAAAATTGTTTTTTCTGTGCAAAGAGACAAACAGACGGATAGTTAACTAGAATCAGTTCCTTATTCTTTTTAGTTGTAAGGGAACAGTAAAAAAAAACNCATTGGGGAAACTCCATTAACACTGTTAAATCAACTTGTAGATCACCCTTTTAAATGCTGATAATTTGCCATTTGACCTTTTCCAGTCTTTGCTGTGGCAAAAGTTTGCTTTTTTTAATAGTTTCTATCACCTTTTCTTTACAAATTGTTTACCTATTTTTCCCTTTTTTCTCCTCCAACATAGACAATGTGGAGGCAGAGTTGCTCCACACCTTCACCAAGGTCTATAAGTTTGACACAATGTTGCTGCTGGTGCGTTTGGCTGTTCTCACTGCCGTCACGCTGACTGTCCCCATCGTGCTGTTCCCTGTGAGTACATCATACAATAACACCCTAAAAAGTCCTAATACCGTTTTTCTTTGAGGACCAGCATGGGGCACATATAGTATTGTGTTAAGTTCAGAAAGCAGAAAATGTTTTGTGATTGTAAAATATCATGGTGAGGGATTCTTATTAGGGCCTTTACATTAATGCTTATTTGAGAACTGCCATACTTTTCCTGCCATCTCTTTATTTATTTAGTCAAATCATTAAATTGAGTCTTATTTAAGCACTGATGTCATTTGACTCACTGCCCAAACGTGTTCACACAAACACAAACATTCACTTACTGCTTGTCATTTAACATAACTGGGCGCTACATTCCAACCAGCTACTTGTAAAACCATTAATTCACTCAGTAAAACATCACTGCCACTTTCTGCCTACAGACGGTGTTTGTGTTTGGTGCAGAGTCAATCTTTTCTGTGGTTTTCTGGATACCGCTGTTTTTTTCCTGGCAGTGTGGTTAAAAAAAAGAACACACTGTTTGGTTTGGCTTGTGACGTCATTTCAACGCACACAGGCTGAGGTCATGAATGGCCACACCTCTTAATTACTCCAGTATACACAAACACTTTTAAATCCCAACAGAAAAGCCTCTCCTACTTTCTGCGTTTGTTTCCCTGTTTTTTTCCTCAAGATGGGGTCAAGGGTTAGCTCGTATGTGATGTCCAGTTACCAAAACACGTGGCATTCATTCACACATACGTAAACACACTCTTGTTCCTTGCAGTACCATATATGTTCATGGGCTAATTTTAACTTGGCCCTTGTCTGACACGAGGGGAACAAAAATGGCTGCTGGCCAGGGGAAGTTTCATGCCCCGTTTTAGCTTTCATGCACACATAAAGAGACACAACACACACACAAACTTTTATTTGAAGACAAGCAGCTGCTAATTTGTGAATAATTTCTGAAGCAGCGCCAGATACAGTAGCAGCCACCAGAGGGCAGCAAAGTGTGGCTAATACCCAAATTCGATTTCATGTATAGACAAGCAGCTGCTAATTTGTGAATATTCCTGAAGAGGATGCGGGTACAAGTAGCAGCCACCGGGGGGCAGCAAACGTTTTGCTGTTTAGTCAGCAAAGTGCTGATAGAAAATGATGCAATAAGTGATGGAAACACACATCTTGACACAGCACACACACACACATTTAAAGATAGTGATAGAATATAAGCACTGATCTGCAGATCTGAAGATCTTCAATCTTATGTCGCACAAGTACACACACATTGAGCCATCATCACATTTTGTTTAACCATTTAGCCGATGCTTACGTTCTCACACTGGATGTTCTTCCCCATAGCCCTCTGATGAACACACACACAGACACACACTCCCCCCTCGGCAGACACTGCTGTTTTTTCTGTGCAAGGGAATGGGAGAGAGGGGGATCCTCTCTGCAGTGGAAGTTTACCAGCTCAGAAGGGGTAGTGGAAAAACCCTCACCCTGACCGCTACCATCAGGGGCGGAGTCAGTGTGGGTGTATGGGCGGGCAGATACTAATGTTGTGGGAACATAAATCTTCTCACACAGTCACATTGTGGGGAGAAACCATTGCAAAGATACAATAATTAGAAATCTGCATCCGGATCTTTATTAAATTAGTGAGAAACAATCTAATGATTGGCTGATGGAAGAATACCTTAATCCTATCTGGTAATTTTAGGACTTTATAGAAGGGTTGTGCAAAGTGGGAAATTAATTTTCCTCTATGTTGTTTAATGGCATGAAATTCCCAACAAAAACAAACACACACCAAATGTCAAAACATTAAAAACTGCTACATAGAAGCCTAAAAGCAAGAACTATATATTTAGTCAGATTTGAGTTAAGACCAGAATCTGACTTTCTTAGCCTTTATAAAGAAATATTATATTACATAAAAAAGTATAATGCTGTGAAATCAGTATGTTAAATATCCAAAAGAAAGGTAAATATATAAAACTGTGCTGTGGTTGGGTCCGTTAGACCGCTAAAGCAAGAGCACTATACAGGGTAATAGCTAGCTAGTAAGCGGGCCGTGGCTAGTCTCAGCTAAAGTTAAAACTAATTTTACTTGCTTTTTAATTAGCGGTAAATGAAAAAAAAATATTTTGATAAAATGTCAATACTTTTAATGTCAAGTTAACTTGCTTAGATAAGTAGCAGTGCCATCTTTTGACTCTACTTGGATATCATGTATTACAGATTTTTGTGAATGTTAACCATTTTTTCCCCAACTTCACTGCACTGTCTGTCTCTGGGGCAGAATATGAATAGCTGTGTCTTCTTGTTCTAAGGAAAGCAATGAATAAATCAAACTAAGG